>VSDK01026846.1:4585-22920 GCA_009767595.1 Symbiodinium kawagutii
GTTGTCCATATTGTCGGAAGTTAGACTTCTAAACTTCCTGTTGAATCTAGACGTAAAGTCAAAGTTTATTCTTCGAAACTTCTAAACTTCCTCTTGAAGGCACCACCAAACATAGTTACCAAACCTTTTTGCATAGATGGTTGGGGAAGTTGTCAAACTTGTAACATGTTTCGTATACCAACTGACTAGCATGCGCTCGCACACTCTTCGGCCGTTACCTATTTTGCCTTGCTCCGGTCGGAAAAAGTCAGCTGTGACACGGTCAGAAAAGACACATGTTCACAAAAGACTTGCGGCGATCAGAAAAGACGCACCAGCAAGCCAGATCACCAGGCCAAAGCTCTAGACGACGGGCGGTCAGAAAAGACGCACCCTGCAAAGGTCAAGGGGAAAATCATTTCTCCACGAGGACTCTCAACTTTCATGATCATATGACATCTCCGAAAAGTGGCCCGAAACGCTAGTAAAATTGCAGTTTTTATTTTGGTACAAGATTTTATCTGAAAAATTTTCTTCGCGCGCAGGCAGCGTGCCAGTTTTGAGAATCATGAGTCATCAAAAGTGCTCCGAGCATGTAGTGTTTTTACGATTTTGACTTCCAAATGTGCTCGGCGCCTAGGTTTTTTAACGATTTTGAACGTGGAATCCTCTAAAAGTGCTCCGAGCATGCAGTGTTTTTACGATTTTGACTTCCAAATGTGCTTCGCGCCTAGGTTTTTTAACGATTTTGCAAGTTGCAACTTCCAAAAGTGCTCCGACGCTGTAGTGTTTTTTCGATTTTGACTTCCAAATGTGCTTCGCGCCTAGGTTTTTTTAACGATTTTGCAAGTTGCAACTTCCAAAAGTGCTCCGACGCTGTAGTGTTTTTACGATTTTGACTTCCAAATGTGCTTCGCGCCTAGGTTTTTTTAACGATTTTGCAAGTTGCAACTTCCAAAAGTGCTCCGACGCTGTAGTGTTTTTACGATTTTGACTTCCAAATGTGCTTCGCGCCTAGGTTTTTTAACGATTTTGGTACACTCCTTCCGCCACAGTGCTCCGCACCCGCCGCTTTAGCGAGGTACCCTTCTGGACCCTCCTGAGGCACAAAACCTTGCAAAACACAGCATTTCGCGACTTTCCTAACATTTTGGCGCACTCGCATTCTCGTCTTTCGCACATCTCATCTTTCGCACATCTCATCTTTCACACATCTCTTCTTTCCCACATCTGCTCAGGCGATCTGCCCTAGCTGAGTTGTCCATATTGTCGGAAGTTAGACTTCTAAACTTCCTTCGATAAGGCCGCCTAAGGGGTGATCTTTGGCAGCCTGCTAATCATCATTCCTTGTTCTTCAGCATTCAGGACCGGCTAAGTGATAAGGAGTGACATTTGGGGCTATCCATCAATGATACCAACCATTCATCATTTTTGGCTGGGAAATCCATGAATTTGCGGGTTTGGGGTTGTCATTCTGGCTGGGCGTGAAAGGACGGCGTCCCATACTCTGCTCAAACCAATGGGAAGAACTAAATCCCCAGCAGCAGGAGTTTCTGTGCCCATATTCACCTGTGGCAGACACTAAGAGGTCTCGGCGGAACGTGTCTTTTATTGTATTCTAACATGACAATAAATGAGGTTGCTTCGAAAAAATAGAAGAATGAAAATGCTGTGAGGGCGAGCATCAATGTTGGCTGGGCAGTCCCCTGCAAGGACACACCCTTTCGCAGTAATGTATCTATTTAGCTCCGAATGAGTCTTGGCCAACTGGGACCTACCACCTTGTCCAACCTCAAAATGACAGCTCCTCTCCCAGTTTTTCTCCCACACCTCCGGGCCATACGGCTCATATTCGGTGCGCCACACGGCCGCATCTCTGAAGATCTCTGGCTGCCTGAAGCTCAACATGTGCAGAATGGATGGTTGATCTATATATATATATGTATATATGCGTGTGAATGTGTATATGTGAAAAATTGGCAGCCATCACCCACAGAGAAAATCAAAGATAAGGGAGCGTGAGGAGGAGGTATCTGCAATAATAAAAGGAATCAATCGAAATTTTGTTCCTCAACAATGTTTTGTGTTCCCGGGCCCAGGTGCACTGTGTATTGGGTTGCACAAACCATGATGATGCACATGTCCATTTTCTCCTACAAAGCACAGTGTTTCGTGACGTTGCAACACGTCAATGAGTAGCAGAAATCAGAGTAACAACGTTAAAAGTCGATCAGAATAGTAGTAATAATTGTAATAATAGTGGTAATCATGGTATCGAATAGTGGTCGCCCAGCACATCTTTGCCTCTTGGAGAGTACCAGGTTCAGGTTGTAGCCTCACTTCCCATGAAACAATCGTTCCGTTCCCATCATCGTCATCATCGTCTTCTTCTTTACCATCATCATCGTCATCATCATCGTCATCATCATCATCATCGTCATCATCATCATCATCGTCATCATCATCATCATCGTCATCATCATCATCATCGTCATCATCATCATCATCGTCCAGTATCATCGTCATCATCATCATCGTCATTACCATCATCATCATCATCATCATCATCGTCGTCATCATCATCATCATCGTCATCGTCATCATCATCGTCATCATCATCATCATCATCGTTGTCGTCGTCGTCATCACCATCATCATCATTGTCATCATCATCGTCATCATCATCATCGTCATCAATCATCATCATCATCATCATCATCATCATCATCGTCGTCATCATCATCGTCATCATCGTCATCATCATCGTCATCATCATCTTTATCATCATCATCATCATCATAATCATCATCATCGCATCATCATCGCATCATCAATCATCCACACCATCATCTCATCTCAACCAACCCTCTCTTCCTATAGGCTACCCTCTTCTAGAAACTTCCGCCACCGCTTTGTGCAGGCAATATGTTGAACATAGCTAGGCTAGAGCATCCTTCTTTAGCAATATCCATTATGTAATGATCTCGAATGATGCTTAATCATGGTTGATGCTGAACAAAGCTTAGGAAGAAAACAATAACAATCAGGTACTATCAGGAATAATCAAAGACATTTAAGCCGTGTCCAGTTGCCAGGACTTGTGCCTTGCTTCCCCTGTTGGCCGGCCAAGAGTTTTCTTTCCATGGGCTGACAATCCTGCGAACCCTTACACATAAAGGACCGGTCAGTAGCAGTATTCATGCGATGTCAAGAATGAAGCCGCTGGTAATCAAACTTAGCAGAGGAAAACCACCAACTCCAATCGCAAGACATCTACAAATGGAGTGTTTTCTATTGTCAGGTTAGATCACAGAGGGCTTAGCCCTGAAAATGCTTACGTAGCTCCACCCCCAACGAAGAGAGGATAAGTTGGGCGCTGCTTAGAGAGACCCTTATTGGTTCTTATCAATGTCACTACCACCATGCAACGGCAACAGAGACAACCTTATCATCATCATGATGATGGTATGACAATACAGTATGGAAAGGTATGTAATCATTGTAATGCTTACATAATTCTCGTAGTATCGTATAGTATCATACCCAATTATCCTGCAGATCCCTCGGATCCCTCGCTCAATCCATTCCCAACAAAACAATCCTGATCAACGAAAAATGCTCAAGACTTCCCATGACCTCAACGAGATATCGAAAATGATAACCAGACCCAACTTCACCATGGATAGCCGGTCATTCACAATCTGATTGCATCTCATGGCTACGGGTCGAAACCCTGTACCGCTGGTTCCCCCACTATTAACCATTGTTTTCCTTATTGTTGGTGAATCCTCCATTAGTTGGTTGATTCATATTGACCCCATAGCCTTATCCGTTAGCCTCCTTGATTAATCTTGATTATTGATGAATTGTATTCCTTATTGCTTCAAACAAACAATCTTTACTTCTGCTCCCACGTCGACTCCCTGAACTCAGCTCAGAAGCTCAACCAAATCCGGATGCATCACCCCGACCAGCAGCACCCAGCGGTCCTGGGGACGGGTGCAGGTGGCATGGTGGTTGGTGACACACCTGGCCGCCTGAAAATTCCAGAAACCTAAGGAGCTAAAACCAAGGAGCTTTATGAATTGATTACAGTAGCATGCGCAGCAGGAGTTGATGAAACTCAACGGCTGCAGAATAAATGTAGATATAAATATATATATATATGCTGTGTATACATCTAAAACAGCACATATAGCTTCACGGTTAAAACGAAGGTCTTGGTTTGACGAACGTTGAGGATGGCGTTTGCTAAGAATAAACATTGTTGATGTAATCAGCTACCTCTCACCCAACTAGTAAAGGCAATAGCAAGCCTTGCGCCTCTCTTTCTATCGCGACAGGCTACATTTTCTGCTTTCTGATTTTGTCCGTTTTGCATATGAGCCATTATCAATCAGTATCCATCATTGTCACCAAAAAAATGATTCTGACTATCTCAATCGACTTTCAAATAATGGCCTCAAATTGTCAAACTTGATTCATTATTCTTACAAATCAAAGATTTCAATCGTTTTTTCCAAGAATTGGTTGGAACTCTCCATGATCAAATGATCAAAATCGATTCTACCACCGGATCTGTGCCCTCCGTGTTGGCCCATCCCAGGCCCCAGCAGCCTCATCACCATCATGCCTGGCAGCATCCCCTAGGCCCGAGGCCCTGGACCTGTGCTGGATCCTTTTTGTATCGTTGGCTTCGATGCTTAAAAAATGCTTAAACATCAGTGGCATTTATGAAATTGTCCAATGAATAGCTGCATCGTTTTACATTGTTCCATGCTTGGGGCAACCATACTTTCTGCTGGGTTTGTTCAAAATGAAATCCTTCGCCATGCGGAGGAGTACATTTCACCCACGTGCCTTGCAGAATGATCGCAGCTGTCATCAAAAGCCAGCAGCTGTCCATTCCTCCACTGCCGTGGCGGATCCTCCCCCACTTGGATGAAAGACTTGCTGCAACCTGTCAGGGGCGAACCTTCAAATCCCAAGTTTCCCCTGCTGAAAGAATGACCGTTTTGGAAAAGTTTGGAGTCCAACCAACAGATGGACAGCTTCGAGTAAGAATGGCCAATTTTCATCATCATCATCATCATCATCATCATCATCATCATCATCATCATCATCATCATGTTCCCCTGGCTCAGAGTCCTCCTCATAACACTGGCGTGTCACTACTGGCACCAAAGCATGAACAAAGCTGCTGCAGCTGCTGTGGTTTGAATCGTTTCTCACCTTCAGGATGCTTGGTGAAGCCAACTCGGCATGGCACAGGATCCGTCATCTCAGAACCTGAAAAAACTATTGTGAAGTAAATAGATGGTTACTTGAAACCACACTATGATCGCACTATAATTCTAGCCGTACACCATATCTACCAGGTAGAATCTACCATGATTAGTTCTCTCCCTAAAATCTGCCAAAAGGAGCATCCCCCCGAAAACGTTTCGTGGAATGGCTTTATATCAAAGGAGATTCCCATCCAGCAACAACCAACAAGCATCATTGTGCCATTAGTTGACGATGGTTGATAATAATGGCATGGTTGATCTCAGAGATTGACAAGAAAAAAGTGCCACTGCCCCCCAAACCAACCAACCCCAGCCGGGCCCCGCTGAGGCCTCACCTTGCCCTAGCATGCAGCAAAGCAACCCAACAAACCAAGGCTGAGATTGACTCGCGCGTTGCAACCACCACTGTGCATAGAGATGCGGGTGCCCGGACTCATCCGAAAAAAGCACACCTGGCGAATACCCCTTGGAATTGCCCGTCATGTGGGCCAATTTCATAGATTCATAGATGCAAACTGCATAACCCTTCTAACAGAACGGCCTCTACGCAATGAAACTGCATAAGCTTCACAACAAGACTTCGATCTAGTAAATTTGACTGCATTGCCCACAAAAATCCAGAATGAATCTCTATAAAATGGAAAGGCACGGGTACAAATTTGCATGCAAACCACCAAACAGTCGAGAAACATGCCAGATTCAGGTCACCAAGAAATGGTGACTTCAAAGCGTACCTTCCTAAGAAGCCTTAAAAATCATGTAAAAAACAGCTCATGGGACTACATGACCTGTCCAATTTTATAGAGGAAATTCGAAGGGCTATCCTGGCGACAACATCAAATCGCCTGGACACCAAAGAAAGATTGGGAATGTGATCGGAAGGTGTACGAAGCTGCCATGTGATATATCTCTAGCTCTGAAACCCCAAGTTCTTGATGTTTCCTTCTTCCTGACCATTTCATGTTGACAAGCTGTGAAGGTGCCCCCATGTGACTTGAGCCTTCAGTGTCTTGAGGGGTTGGTTGCCTGACAAAGAATCACCTGCAAACTTAAAACTTCCTCGAAATCTTTGAAAAGAACCGAAAGGAATATATTAATTGACCCCAAGCCGAGCCAAACTTTCCGGTACCATCCTAAATCAATTGACAACCAGTTGCGGTATGTTTCTTTTCAACTGATCCTGGATTCATGCTTCATCTGTAAGGCTCCCTTGTCGTTTCAATTTAGGACATCTGTGTTGCATGGGATTACTTTCGCATGTCCAAGCACTATAAGCAAAGGTCTTTCCTAAAGGTGAAAAAACGATCTAAAAAAAGCTGGTTCACGCAACTTGAGGGGGTGAGACCCTCTGATCACTTTTCCCAGCCCTTGCAATGCCAACCAGTTGCCTCTTCGGTGTTGTGGTGGATGTAGGGCAAGCCATTGGACACTCCGGGCAGCTTGTCACGCAACAGTTCCGTCGTTTTGGGTGCCAAGGCAACTGCAGCCGGGTCCCAACGCTTGTCGTGGTACAAACGAATCACATCCCAATCTCCGATTGAAGTCAGTCGCGGATATGCAGGATCCACTACCATATGCCCACCCTTCTCCAAGAGCTCTTGCAGCTCAGAGCGAATGGTCGCCGCGTTTTCTTCCAAGATCTGTGCGAGAGGCAAGTCTCTGGGTTCCCACCATGCTGTGACAGGTCGCAAACCTCTTACATAGACAGATGGCGTTTGCCACAACTTAGTCCAGCCAATCATCTTGCGGCCACCACGCTCCAATGAAACAGCCTCATCAAAGATCTGCTGAGCTTTAGCCATGTGGTTCACAGACTTGAGAAGCTGCAATGCAGTTTCATAGTGAAGCATTGATCCCCGTTCCTGCAGCTCCCCTTTCCAATCAAATTCTGACAAACACTCCTCGTGGCGGGCCAAAGCAATTGCAAAGCGGGCAATCAGAGGGTAAAGCTGTAGATCCTTCAAATTCCACAACGCTTCCATCAGGGACTGAATCCTCGCCGCTTCTGCAACAGACAAAAGCTCCGTGCCATGCAAATGTGCCAGTTCCAGCAACTCCGAAGTGTCTTGATGGCTTTGTTGATGGCTTCGTTGATGGCTTGGTTGATGGCTCCCAGTCTCTTTGCGTCTGCGAAGCTCACTGGAATATGCCAGGATCAGCCGACTCCGAGTCTCCAGATTCCCAGATCGCGCCACCTGGCGCTCTAACCGTGCCACATGAGTGCCAAAGCGTGACTGGCGCCAAGGCGCCGATCGAACAAAGGTCACATGCATGCGGAAACGCCGCGAAATCCCAGAGAGCAGAGCTGATTGTGGTACCAGAGATTGCACAGCTCAGCATACCACCCAGGAGTGAGATCAATTCATGCATGGATACGCAGGGCAAAAAAAGACCAACCAAGTATTAGCGCAATCAGCAAGAACAAATTGATTCAGCTGAAAATTTGCACTTCATGGATAATGATCCTTCCCCAGCGGGCATTTTTCAGATTACCACAATTCACCAACTGCAACGCAGGCAAAATCATCAAGAGGCGTTGCAGTGGTTCTACATGTCTCAAGATTCGCGGTGCAAGGTGTCATGGTGAACTTGTCCGTAGCCAAGGTTGACGAGGGCGTTACTTTCTCCAACTGATCACTGTCACTATATTTGTTGTGAATCATCCTTATCCTATCCCTTCATATTGATTGACCGATAGTTCTGCCCACAACAATGGATTGCAATGAATTCCCGTGTATCAGGTTGTATCACGCACGGACTCAATCCACCAACATAGAAATGCTGAGCGGAATGAGCTGGTCATACTTAGCAGGACAATATCGAATCCTCTTTCGGTGCCAACACTTTTCAAGCCCGCGCAACAAACAAAAACTCATCAAACATAAACAGGCTTGATTGAGCAATCATGGATTTGGGGTGATAGTCATTTCAAGAACCACATTCTCAAGAGTTTGTACGTGTACATCCAGCAATGCGTGCAAACATGCAGATATGCATATATGCATAATTGCATACATCGCTTAAAAGTTTTAAAAGAGTGCTTCACACTGAGGGTCCGAAGTGCTACGCCACAACATGAGTACGTTGCCGGATCCTGGAGGTTGTATTTTGCAAATCAAATCAACTAGCTTTTGGACTCAGAATCTGAGTTGCACAGAAATTCTATGGAAACTAACAGTCAACCAAATTATGCGATGTAAATAGAATAAGCTGGAAAAACCGCCTTGTGTACACCATATCAACCGTGTTTCATTGATCGATTGGTAAGAGCTTTGGCATTTGCTACTGCCCGTGCAAGCTGGCTACTAGCGCCCGGCCACGACAGCACGTCTTTTTGGCCCAAACTTCCGGGCCGAAGGATTCGTATTCGGTCCGCCATACGCCCACGTCTCTGAAGAGCTCGGGTCGCCTCGTTTCACCCAGATCCTTTGGGAGCAAAAATATGTTGACGTCTGAGATGAAAGAAGTTGAGAGTTTCTGAAAATGAAAAACATCAACTTCTTCGATCTTGATAGCTCTCATAAGGAGTGAAGTGGATCAGCCTTGACTTCGAAAGTTGTGTTTCCTGTGGTTGCACTACGCCAGGAACAAAGCATATGGAGATCAAAGAGGCCAAACAGTTGCTCCTTAGAAAGCTGTCCAAAAACGAGCCAATCTGCTTTCCGGGGTTCCCTCGGGTGTGTATATGTGTGTGTGTGTGCCTGGCTGTATATTCTCTATTGATGTATCTATCTATCTATC
Organism: Symbiodinium kawagutii; assembly: GCA_009767595.1. Lineage (NCBI taxonomy): Eukaryota > Dinophyceae > Suessiales > Symbiodiniaceae > Symbiodinium > Symbiodinium kawagutii. Next base: position 13,594 of record VSDK01026846.1, read on the forward strand.
TATCTATTTATCTATCTATCGATCGATCGATATCTATCTACCTGAGTATTTAATTCATGCAACAATCTATCAAATTATACATCCCACTATCTAAGTATCCATCTATCTATGCAAAATCCCTCTTTCTATCTACCTATCCATCTATCGATCGATCTATCTGCCTATCTATCTACCTATCTATCTATCTGTCTGTCTATTGATTGTTCTATCTATCTGTCTATCTGTCTATCTGTCTATCTCTCTCTCTATCTATCTATCTATCTATCTATCTGTCTATCTATCTGTCTATCTGTCTATCTGTCTATCTGTCTATCTGTCTATCTGTCTATCTGTCTATCTCTCTCTGTCTATCTGTCTATCTGTCTATCTGTCTATCTCTCAGTCCGTCTATGCGTCTGGTTATTTATGTATCTCTATATATGTATATCCATCTATCTATGTATAGACGTATCTATGTATCCATGTATCTATGTGTCTATGTAGCTATGTATCTATGTATCTATCTATCTATCTATCTATCTGTCTGTCTGTCTGTCTATCTGTCTGTCTGTTTGTCTGTCTGTCTGTCTGTCTGTCTGTCTGTCTGTCTGTCTGTCTCTCTGTCTCTCTGTCTCTCTGTCTATCTATCTAAATATCTATCGGACTATCTGACTATCTGACTATCTGGTCATCTATCTGTCACCCAACTATCATCTATCCATCCTTCCATCGGACTGTATATGTATGTACATGTGTGGACAAAAGTACAGTCCGACAACAGGATCAACCCATCTGGAAAACTGAACATGACTCCGCGCTTTGGAGGCACAAAATCCCCTGCCAAGGTTTTGGGAAGAACACGAAGCTGTTGTGGCTTTGATTGAAAGCGGCGATGAACCAGATTTCCAGGCAATCAACAAATGATGGAAACGGATCGAAATGAGAAAGGCAAGAACTGTGCCTACTGTATATCGTTCACCAACCATGATAAATCATTAGTGAAGTCCTGAGCAGCTTGATGAAGTACCAGGTACTACAATGATTTCATCACTCAACACCTCACGCTGATGAATCTACGGCTGACAAACTCGAGCTACGATTTGGGGGAACCCTCTTCATCAATGAGAACCACCACTCATGGAACCCAAACAAATCCCAACATGGAAACGATGAAACCAATGATGAAACCCGTGGAAGCACTCCCAACTCTGCAGTCCCAGTGACTCCACTAAATCTGGATGCATTACTCCAACAGTGAGAACCCATCGATCCTGGCGCCAACGTGAGGCACATTCGCAAGTCAACTGAGGTGAGGAACAGAACTGGTGGCACGACACGGTGCTAGGGAAAAATAGAAATTTGAGGCCCTTTAATCTGGAGGAAAACGAACCAGAGATGGAGAAGCAAGTTCGTGTAGTCACATATCGCCACATATCGCCACATATCCCAACTCCAAACTCTTCACAGAATATTGTCATGCGGTATTCAGCCATCACTTGTGGTGTGCTTTCCAAATCAGTTGTTGATGACCCTTGGCGGAAGGGAGGGGAAGCTGTGATCAGAATGCATTGTTTGTGAAAACGTTCGCTTCTGTGCTAAAGTTTAGCTTCTTTACCAATGAAAAGCGTCTTTCTGTAAACAAAAATCATCAAAGATAAGTTGCGCCAGAGGTCTTGGCATTGGTAAAGCACCGGTCCTAGCACATCCAGAAATAGAATAAACTACAAGTACCACATGTAGAATATAGAATCGTTCCAGTGGTGTGAGCACATTTCTGCAGTAAAACTTTGGAGAAAGGAAGAGAAGGGAAAAGGAAGCGCCAAGAAATTTACGCAAGAAATGATTACTGGTAGAAGAACGAGAAAGGCAGACGAGATAAAGAAGAAGCGAAAGGTGGAGAGGAGGCACAAGAAGAGGAAGAGAAGAGGAAGAGAAGAGGAAGAGAAGAGGAACAGAAGAGGAAGAGAAGAGGAAGAGAAGAGGAAGAGAAGAAGAAGAGAAGAGGAAGATAAGAGGAAGAGAAGAGGAAGAGAAGAGGAAGAGAAGAGGAGATTGGGGGAAGAGAAGAGGAAGAGAAGAGGAAGAGAAGAGGAAGAGAAGAGGAAGAGAAGAGGAAGAGAAGAGGAGATTGGGGAAGAGAAGAGGAAGAGAAGAGGAAGAGAAGAGGAAGAGAAGAGGAAGAGAAGAGGAAGAGAAGAGGAGATTGGGGAAGAGGAAAGTACTGAAAAAGTCCGTAGTGCCCCAGAGCTCTTGCACGGTGAACGCCTGAGCCAAGACGAAACCTGGGAATGGTGGGGGCAGCCCCCCAAGCCCCAAGAGGCCCCAAGAGGCCCCAAGAAGCTCCAAACGAAGCCGCCCTACGACAAGGTTCTGAAGCTTCAGGGCACGTTTTTGCGGGGTGCAGCACAGCTTCCCATTTTGAGTATCGCATTGGATCCGGGCTTTGGAGCAAGGCACGGGATTGGAGATCACGGACACTTTGTGAGCTGGAAGGGTTTGCTTTGAGCACTTCGAATGCTGAGAGGCAATGCCACTAGCGCAGGCTGAGCGCCCAGACTGTCTAAGTTCAACAGGAACCTCTTTTTTTGCACAGCAAACCTTGAGGTCGAGAGATCCATTGACAGAACCAGCGAGACAAGCATTGCAAGATGATACTTGTGACATGCATGTAAGCTACAAATGGGTGACATTGATGACGGTGATGACTGTGACATTGATGATCACAACCTGGGTAGTCCTAATGATGAATATGATCATCATGGTGATGATGATGATGATGATGATGATGATGATGATGATGATGATGATGAGGAGGAGGAGGAGGAGGATGAGGATGGGGAAGAGGATGAGGGTGAGGACGACGACGACGACGACGACGACGACGACGACGACGACGACGACGACGACGACGACGACGACGACGACGACGACGACGACGACGACGACGACGACGACGACGATGATGATGCTTACACATCATGATTGTGTTTGTTTCTTACTCTAATGATGATTAAGATATTGAGGAGGACAAAGATCAGTATATTATACATGGGATCTAGTTGAGAATAATACATGAGAGCAAATGAGCCTTGGCAGAATGCTTTCCCAACAAGGGCAAGATGGATGTTTTAAAAGGCCCAAACAGCAACTGGGCATATCACAAATAGCAGTGGTGAAGTTGATTTTATTCGTCGAGAGCAGTGGCATTCACGTTTTGACTCTATCTTTTCAGTGGCAACAATCCTAGATCTGGACCTTGCATTGTGGGTCACGGTTTCAGGGCGAAAGAAAATCTCCGTCATGGCAGTCCGCCACGCCTCCTCACCGTCATGCTGCGCAGAATGATCGCAGCTGTCATCGAAAGCCAGCAGCTGGCCATCCCTCCACTGCCGCGGGAGATCCTCCCCCACTTGGATGAAAGACTCGCTGCAACCTGAAAGCGCACCCTGCCACACCCTCCGACCTCTCTGGGATCTTGTGGCTCAGAAAGATTGATCTTGTACAATGTGACACCTCTACTGTCAGAGTCCTGTTTGTGAAATGGACTCATGTATATGTACTAATGTCATTCATGTTACACTCATACAAACATGTTAACCTGTATAAACACAAATCTCAGAAATTTGGCACTATATCCTGGTCTATTGCTCAGAACCAGGGGCGAAGCTTGCACCTGCACAATCTCAAGTGAGGCTGTGTGCTGCATCCCTATTACTCAAGTCACATCAAAGACTTTTACTAAAACCACCTCTCACAAATATCTGCTCAAGTCTATGTACCGAAAATGTGTCGGATGTTTTGGAACCCACTTAGACAAGAAAACATCCAAATGCATCAAGCAGCCAAACAAACCAAGGCTGAGATTCAATCGCGCATTGCAGCCGCCGCTGTGCATCAACACACGAGTTCCCGGTGTCATCCGAAAGAAACACACCTCACAAAAGCAAGATCGGCAAACGACTAACGAAAATGGATTCAATCTGAAATGGACGACTAGCTGTGGATGTGCATCTAGCTACATATACACATCCTTACATACACATAATATACATGTTTATACAACGCATATATTGCATTATGTGTATATATCTAATATATGTCATGTATGTATGACTATGGGTCATAACCAACCACCCAGAAAATGTGTCAGTGAACATCTCAACAAAGACCAGTCGATCATCTGTGAGATGTTCCCCAGAGGTACTGGGTGGTTGTTACATATCACCTACTGCTCAACAGCATCAGAAAATGGACTGAGGATTGACAAGAAGGAAGTTCTGCTTTGCTTGGACACTAACAAGCGACAACAATCCCTGACTTCAACGTGACTGCACAACCAACTAGATCCATGAGTTTTCCAAGGCCCCGGGAAGTGGCCTTGATTCCTTAGAGTAGGAACACCTCCAACGGTTGCATTGTTGCAAGGATAGCACCATTGAAAAAAGACAAAAACGCTTCAGGGTACCAAAACCATGTAGAATTGTAAAGATATTCGAGTAGGAATCTAAAAGAACAAGAGCTCGCCTCATAGTGTAACATACTGCTTTCTTTAACAAGCACATGGGAATTATGGCGACGCAGGCCGAAGCATTTTCAGAAGCAATCTCGTGATTATGGATCTATGCTGTTCCAATATCTCAAGAAAGAGCAAGAACAAAACCACCTCACACCAAAGTATGAGTGATCGGTGTATGGAAATTCACTCCATGTATAATCCTCCTCATGTTTTGGGCATTGCATGGAGTACAGCACTTGTGACAGGTACAGCATATAGTGCCTCTTCGGTGTTGTGGTGGATGTAGGGCAAGCCATTGGACACTCCGGGCAGCTTGTCTCGCAACAGTTCCGTCGTTTTGGGTGCCAAGGCAACCGCAGCCGGGTCCCAACGCTTGTCGTGGTACAAACGAATCACATCCCAATCTCCGGCTGAAGTCAGTCGTGGATATGCAGGATCCACCACCATATGCCCACCCTTCTCCAAGAGCTCTTGCAGCTCAGAGCGAATGGTCGCCGCGTTTTCTTCCAAGATCTGTGCGAGAGGCAAGTCTCTGGGTTCCCACCATGCTGTGACAGGTCGCAAACCTTGTACATAGACAGATGGCGTTTGCCACAACTTAGTCCAGCCAATCATCTTGCGGCCACCACGCTCCAACGAAATAGCCTCATCAAAAATCTCCTGTGCTTCTGCCACGCAGTTCACAGACTTCAGAAGCTGCACAGCGGTTTCGTAGTGAAACATGGATCCTCGCTCCTGCAGCTCCCCTTTCCAATCAAATTCTGACAAGAATTGTTCCTCACGAGCCAACCTCAATGCCACCTGGGCAATCAGCGGATAGAGCTGCAAGTCTTTTAAGTCCAACAACTCGTTCATCAGAAATTGCATCCTTTGAACTTTTGGAGATGCTTCCAAAAGCTGAATACCATGAAAGTATGCTAAATCACGCAATTCTGAACTGGAGACACCTTGAAATGCCTCTCTCTGCACTGAGTTGTGCCTGCATCCCAGGTTCAGCTGCTTGGAGTAGGCAAGTATCAAACGAATTCGAGCATCCACGGCACCAGGAGACCTTGCAACTTGCCTTTCAAGTCGAGCAACGTGTGCACCAAAACGCGAACGCCTGGTGGCAAAGCACTTTCTGGACAAATGGATTGGAGCCATAGCTTTCCATGCCAACCATTTCGACACCTGCGAACTAAGAACTATAGCATGACAAGTGTATTACAAACATTGGCTGATTGAGAATAGGAATCTATCCAGGACGAAAAAAATTTATGTTTCTTATCGTATGATGAGTTCATGATTTTCCTATGGATCAACAGGGAACACCATTAACACCTTGCTGGCACATGTGCAAAGAGCGCGGCTGGTGCGATTTTCAGGAAACAGATCTCAGATGTTGTTTCTCCACATCGTCTGAAAAGTTTGTCGGTTGAGCACCTTTCAACCCACCCGTCACCCAATCTTCTCAATTGGGTATCAGGGCATGTTTGAACCAAAATGATGACTCCCATGTCATGGCTGGAGCTGGTGTAGGATCGCGTTTCCATGTTTTCGCATGGGAAAAATCAATCAATTGAAAAGAATCGCATTTCTGACACACGCACACAAACAGACACAACTGACAAGCTCCCAGATCATGTCCCAGAGTCCTGGGTAGTTGATGTCATGGTTCTGTTGGCGGCCATTGAAATTCTATCTACTTGTGGTTGGCAAAGTTTACCATGTCTGGTTTCTGACATGGTCCTTCCATTGGATTTCATCCGCGGATTTCATGTAGGATCTCCAAATTCTAAAGTACATTTTGTATGAGTCATCCACTGTTTGTTGGAAATCACATGTGGCATGCGGGGCACGAACCCAGCACACGGAGAGATGCCCGGAATGTTCACTTCGTGGCATGCCTTTCCATCCGAGCATCTATGAATATGTCCATCTCTTTCGAACCGTGTTCATTCAATTTTCTCATGTCCCTATCGCTACCTTCTCTCATCTGTGGATCAATTTTGTCCGTTTATCTTTGCAACTGCCTGCGTGTCAGAGTACTGGTTTCGTCAAGCACCATGCATGCCTCCAATGCACATATTTTCAATCTAGAGTTTATCTACTATTTGTTTTTTTGCAATTTTTTCTACATTATTTTTCCGAAGGTCACTCATTCACCTTTACGATCGAACGGTTTTGCAAAAGTTATTGGACCCGATAGGTTACAATCTTCAGACAACATCTTTGGGACCAAGGAAAAAGCACCAAAAGGAAACTGACGGGGTGGAACCAAAGGAACGACTATGGAACGACTGATGATGGCCAGCACCACAACAACAACCACCACCACCACCACACCCACCACAACCCCACCCACCACAACCACCCCCCATCATTGCAACTTGGACCACACAGATCTTGCAATTCAACAAATTTCAACAAGCCCAAAGCAGAAACAGGGCCCAGCCTCATCGAACCCCAACCCCAACCCCAACCACAACCACAACCACAACCACAACCACAACCACAAGCACAACCACAACCACAACCTCAACCTCAACATCAACATCAACATCAACACCAACACCAACACCAACATCAACATCAACAACACCAACACCAACACCAACACCAACACCAACACCACAACCAACACCAACACCAACAACAACAACAACAACAACAAAAACAAAAACAACAACAACCAACCACAACAACCGACAACAACCAACAACAACCAACAACAACCAACAAACAACCAACAACAACCAGCAACAACCAACAACAACCAACAACAACCAACAACAACCAACAACAACCAACAACAACCAACAACAACCAACAACAACCAACCCCAACCAACCAACAACCAACCAACAACTACCAACCAACAACAACCAACCAACAACAACCAACCAACAACAACCAACCAATCACAACCAACCAACAACAACCAACAACAACCAACCCCAACCAACCAACAACCAACCAACAACTACCAACCACCAACAACCAACCAACAACAACCAACCAATCACAACCAACCAACAACAACCAACAACAACCAACCCCAACCAACCAACAACCAACCAACAACTACCAACCACCAACAACCAACCAACAACAAGCAACCAACAACAACCAACCAACAACAACCAACCAATCACAACCAACCAACAACAACCAACAACAACCAACCAACAACAACCAACCAACAACCAACCACAACCAACCAACCACAACCAACCAACAACAACAACAACAACAACAACAACAACAACAACAACAACCACCACAACAACAACAACCACAACAACGACAACAACAAGAACCTCAACAACCACAACAACCAACAACAACCACAACAACCACAACAACCACAGCAACCACAACAACCACAACAACCACAACCACCGCAACCACCACAACCACCACAACCACCACAACCACAAGCACAAGCACAAGCACAAGAACAAGAACAAAAAGAACAAGAAGAAGAACAAGAAGAATTTTTTCTTGCGTGGGGTTGTGCCGTTGTGGAAGAAGGACAAGAAGAAGAAGCGCAAGAAGAAGAACAAGAACAACACGATTTTTTTTGCCAGGATGCCGCTTGTGCACTGGTGGCAGCGGTCATATGTGACACTTACAAGAAATTCAAAGATTCCAATCGATGAGAGTGCATTAACAAGCCTACAGTGAGACTAAGAAAACTGTACAAAGTCGGCCAACAAGTCAGAGTGCGATCCAAGCATACCGTATGCACCCGCCAACAAAGCTTTTTGGCCGTCCAATCGACAGTACGAATGAACCGGCGCGCAGCCAGATCTGCAGGCTCAGTGACACGAACCCACGCATCCACATCAACATGGCCTCTTGTAGGACACAAATGGCAAGCCTGGACAAGCGAAGGAAGACCTGGAGGAATCACTGGGCACTGTGCCCGTTGCAATGTTTGTAATAGCCGTTTGGGCAATTTGCCTTGCCCCCCACAAACACCCGCGCCTTCAAATGGCTGTGTCCAGCACGGCTGCGAAAGCACAAGCACAAGCACAAGAACAAGAACAAAAAGAACAAGAAGAAGAACAAGAAGAATTTTTTCTTGCGTGGGGTTGTGCCGTTGTGGAAGAAGGACAAGAAGAAGAAGCGCAAGAAGAAGAACAAGAACAACACGATTTTTTTTGCCAGGATGCCGCTTGTGCACTGGTGGCAGCGGTCATATGTGACACTTACAAGAAATTCAAAGATTCCAATCGATGAGAGTGCATTAACAAGCCTACAGTGAGACTAAGAAAACTGTACAAAGTCGGCCAACAAGTCAGAGTGCGATCCAAGCATACCGTATGCACCCGCCAACAAAGCTTTTTGGCCGTCCAATCGACAGTACGAATGAACCGGCGCGCAGCCAGATCTGCAGGCTCAGTGACACGAACCCACGCATCCACATCAACATGGCCTCTTGTAGGACACAAATGGCAAGCCTGGACAAGCGAAGGAAGACCTGGAGGAATCACTGGGCACTGTGCCCATTGCAGTGTTTGTAATAGCCGTTTGGGGAATTTGCCTTGCCCCCCACAAACACCCGCGCCTTCAAATGGCTGTGTCCAGCACGGCTGCGAAACCATGGTTTGCACAGCAGTGGCAACCAAAGAAGCCCATTCACCCTTTGACCCTGCCCCGCTGCTAGCGCGACTCTGGACGCTAGCCCAACGTCGGCGGAGATCCTCGCGCAGACGGCGGAATAGATAGACACAAGAGGTTGGAGAATCGAAGAGGCGCCAGCTGGCACGATCAAGAGTCGGACACCAGCAGCGCAAGCAAGCTTGTAGACTTCGTCCGTCAAATGGCACTGGGCGCAATCAAACAGC
>VSDK01026858.1:0-27731 GCA_009767595.1 Symbiodinium kawagutii
TGGTTGCCAAGACTGGTGAAACAAAGTGAAATGACACGTGAAATTATATTTGAGACATGATAAAGAATGTGAGGAATAAAGAACACCATATTTTGTACCACACTTGGAGTTTTTGTGGTTTTCATGAAAAAAATGATGCATTTCCTGTGCTGAACCAAAACAAGCACCAGGGCCCCCATACACTTCCAGCTCCAAAACCTCCCAAAGCCAAGCCACTTCACTGCGCATTTCAAAGATTTGAGGAACCAGAAAAGATCCAAAATGGGCAACCAGTATGCAACAGTGACGGAATGTCACAAATAATCGTAAATGTTGCAGGCCTGTGCAAACCTTCACACATCAGGAGGGGGGCAATGCCCTCTATAAAATGAAGGGGGGTGACCTTTTTGTGGCAATTTTTGGCAGGCTTTGGCCACTATAAAATTAACTGGGGCAACCCCCTGTCCACACCATATTTTGTGCCACACTTGGAACCTTTGTGGGTTTCATGAAAAGAATGACGCATTTCCTGTGTTGAGCCAAAACAAGCACCAGGGCCCCCATACACTTCCAGTTCCAAAACCTCCCAAAGCCAAGTCAGTTCATTGCTCATTTCAAAGATTTCAGGAACTAGAAATGATCAGAAATGGCAACCAATATGCAACAGTGACAAAATGTCACAAATAACGGTAATTGTTGCAGGCCTGTGCAAACCTTCACACATCAGGAGGGGGGCAGTGCCCTCTATAAAATGAAGGGGGGTGACCTTTTTGTGCCAATTTTTGGCAGGCTTTGGCCACTATAAAATTAACTGGGGCAACCCCCTGTCCACACCATATTTTGTGCCACACTTGGAACCTTTGTGGGTTTCATGGAAAGAATGATGCATTTCGTGTGTTGAACCAAAACAAGCACCAGGGCCCCCATACACTTCCAGTTCCAAAACGTCCCAAAGCCAAGCCAATTCATTGCGTTTTTGAAAGATTTGAGGAACCAGAAAAGATCAGAAATGGCAACCAATATGCAACAGTGACAAAATGTCACAAATAATGGTAAATGTTGCAGGCAGTGCCCTCTATAAAATGAAGGGGGTTGACCTTGATTTTGGCAATTTTTGGCAGGATTTGGCCACTATAAAATGAACTGGGGGCAACCCCCTGTCCACACCATATTTTGTACCACACTTGGAGTTTTTGTGGTTTTCATGAAAAAAATGATGCATTTCCTGTGCTGAACCAAAACAAGCACCAGGGCCCCCATACACTTCCAGCTCCAAAACCTCCCAAAGCCAAGCCACTTCACTGCGCATTTCAAAGATTTGAGGAACCAGAAAAGATCCAAAATGGGCAACCAGTATGCAACAATGACAAAATGTCACAAATAATGGTAAATTGTTGCCGGCCTGTGCAAAGCTTTTTCACACATCAGGAGGGGGGCAATGCCCTCTATAAAATGAAGGGGGGTGACCTTTTTGTGGCAATTTTTGGCAGGCTTTGGCCACTATAAAATTAACTGGGGCAACCCCCTGTCCACACCACATTTTGTGCCACGCTTGGAACCTTTGTGGGTTTCATGAAAAGAATGATGCATTTCGTGTGTTGAACCAAAACAAGCACCAGGGCCCCCATACACTTCCAGTTCCAAAACCTCCCAAAGCCAAGTCAGTTCATTGCTCATTTCAAAGATTTGAGGAACTAGAAATGATCAGAAATGGCAACCAATATGCAACAGTGACAAAATGTCACAAATAACGGTAATTGTTGCAGGCCTGTGCAAACCTTGGCAGGCCTTCAGGATTCTTCACACATCAGGAAGGGGGGCAGTGCCCTCTATAAAATGAAGGGGGGTGACCTTTTTTTGCAAAATTGCCAAAATATGGTTCAGATGGGAACAAATGGAATATTTTTGGGTAAGTATGATTGATCATAGATGATCATGGATGATTTTGGCATATGTGGGCCAAGTTCGAGAAAGTTGGGATTAAAACACACATGAAAACAGGTTGGCAATTGCAGGAACATGCTGACGCCCAATCATTCATCCATATTCATTTTACCAAATTTTTGTGAAGCTGAGATATCCTGAGATAGGCTGAGTGATATCGATGATTATGATTGGTCATAGCGCCAAAAAAGTGACGTTTGCCCAGGTCAAATTATAGAGGTTCCAAGGGTTCCCACTAGTGCCATTAGGGGGTTAGCCCCTTCATTTTATAGAAGTTATCTTATGTGCATGTGGGGGGACAGGCCATTCAATTTATATTGGGCAAGGGGGTCACCCCAGCCATGTTATATCTATAAAACCTCAAGCAAGACCCCCCCCCCCCTAGTTTTGCAGGGGGATGTATAATAAACCACTATTAAACCCCTCAAAGTTTTTGGCCATGGATGGCAGCTCAGATGGTCATCCCTGGTTGGACCTCGACCACTGTGAGAATTCTGTGTGTTCTGAGGTGAACTCTTCCGCTACCAAGGTCTGCCAAGGTCCTAGACCCATGACCAAAGGTAGGTGATCATATTCTGCAGATTCTGTTTGGGGCCAAGAAAATGTGGAAGGCAATGCATCAGCAGACCTAGTGGCCCAATATGGACCAATGTTCGAGTCGTCACATTACTTCATCCAGAGTCTGCACAAGATTTGTCGATATCTTAACCGTGTTGCTTATGTCCACGCTGTGACACAGTGCGGGGGCATTGGATCAAAGCAATACGCTTGAGTCCAGCTTGACATCCTCCAAGAGGATGCACGCCTAGTTGAACTAGTTGACATCTGTTGACATAAGTTGGATAGTAGCGTTGCTAAAAAAAGGCCGGCTTTGAGTGGTAGTCATTTGTCCCAAGGCATGAGAAGCTGGAGCGCAACTGTAATCAGACAATGATGCTGACAGATGCTGACCAAGCAGCAGCAGTAGTAGCAATGATAGTAGCACAGTAGCACCAATTAATGTTGTTGTTCTTGTTTTGGCTGTCGTAGTTTTGGAAGTTTTGGTCGCGGTGGTGTTTTTGATCATCGTCTTCAATGTCCTCCTAGTCGGCGTTATTTTCATCGCTGGTTGTTTCGCAACACTAGGTGTTGTGGATCCATGGTTTAGGGTTTTTAAATTGCTTTCCCCAGCATGAAGACCGCAAAGTTCTTGCAAAGAGAGAGAGAGGGAGTTGTTTTAAATGGATGTATGCATTGCACGTTTTTTCTTGTATAATTTCATAAATTCATACCACACAATCTCATTCTCTACATGAACGCATGTATGTTAGCATTAGATCTTGCCATAAGAGTTCGATAAGAAGCATGTGCACTTGAACACTCCAGTGGTCTTTCTTGATGGGTTAAGACAGGTATCCAGCTTCATAGCTTTCAAACCGCCCATAACCGCCCTGCCAGGTTGACAGCTGTTCGTCTCCTCAGATTTGGAGCTCTGATTGGGAACCGCTGAAGACGGCGGATAATTCAGTGCGAACAAGCTAACAGTGAACCTTTTGAACGACCCCGATATAGTAACTAGCAAGCTGCTTAGTTGAGGTTGGCCTCTTATACCGCCGACCTACCGATCTTATAGGGCCCATCGTTCAGAACAGATGTGATGAGCAAGGTGGCATATTCAGCCATGCAATGCAGCAATTTGAGACGTTTTGTTTCGTGCGTATTTCAGTGGCTGGACTCAAAGAGATGGCCGAGAGAGGCGCCCTAAAGAGACGGAGAGACGGAGATGGCAAGAGTTTTTAGTAGTTCTGACTCTGCCAACCAAACACAAAAACCACCAAAAAAGATGGCAGCAGTTGGCAGTGTGCGAAGCTATGCTCCCAGCATGTCAAGGTGGGCGATCCTCGTCAACGCATCTTCTCGTTTCAAGGTTCTGCCTCTGGACAGTCGGCAGCCCAGGCCAGTGATCCTTGACCTAAGCCATGTCCTACCAGGTCAGTAACGGTGCATATGAATGAACCTCCCCCAATCATCCCCAATCAGAAATAGCTGGTGCAATCCCATCAAATATAGGGTTTTGATGGATCTTATTGGATCCTGCTAGATCTCCAATGAACGGCTTATCGGGTAAACTACCATGAAACAGAATCAGCTGGCACCTCGCAAGTGCTATGCTGCGGTGCTTGGAAGGATGATGAGTCGGGTGGGTTCAGGTGTAGAATCACGATGAATGAGTGGTGATTCATGATGACAGATGGATGGTGCATTGATGATGAATTGAAACTGATGTTCATCATGGATCATTATACATGAATGTTTGGTGATGAACCCATGACATAATGATGATCATTTGAATGAACCCTGATTGATGATGATTAGTTTATTACTGATGAGTTGATGATGGCAAATGTTTGTTCACAACCAAGATCATTGATATCATTGGGGCTTAGTATGCTTAGGAAAACATGGGAGCTACAGCCACCTTCTGCCGATTTTGTGAAATTTGATGCATTGCTTGAGGTTCCAGGCCTTCCGCCGAATGTTCCACGCAAGAGAGCTGACCCTGGAGGCTGGGAGATGTCCCAAGATCATCCATGGGACTAGGAGGCTACCGCATCACCTGAAACTTCACATCTTTTGCAGTGCGAATCTTCCAGGAGAATTTCCGCTCCACTGGCAACATTTGCGGCTGCGCTGCATCAATCTTAGGGCAGGCGCAACCTCAGCCAACTTGGATGCGTGTGGAACTGCCGCAAGGGACTCCTTGGATCTCCTTGCTGCGTTGAGTTTTCCCCCCCTACGGGGGATCACTGGGTCCAGCAGCTCAAGTGACCCTTCCGGAGGCCGGCACAGATGACCTCCCGTCCAACAACTCCCAGGTGGACAGCTCAGAGTGGGAGCCAAGTTGCCGCAACGGCGCAACGGCGCAACAGGTCCTGTCCCGACATCCTGCTGGCAGCGGCACGCCTGTGAGCTTGGCTGTGTGCGGTGCCCAAGGGCTCCCCAGGCGTCCAAAAATTCCAAGGGCCGGCCTTGGTTGCAGGCTGCCATGCTGACAGCCTAGGTGTCGAACTGTGAGATGTGAAGAGTTTCATGCGAGGCAGGTGCCGTCTGAGAATCTCAGAATTTCGTAATGTTGGAATTTGCTTCCAGAGTGGGTCCTTTTTTGGAGGCACACATTGATCTAAATGATTCCAAATGTCCACATGGGTCTCTATTATTAAACTCTATTATGTATAAACGTTTCTTAAATAATATGTCAGGGCAAGGCAGGGAAACCAACAAACAAAACACAGACTACAGTCAGCAACTTGTCACATGATGAATTGTCGGTCGCAGGTGTTCGGTGTGACACGGCCGATGTGACAGGGTAAGTTTGTCGAAGATCCGATTTCCACTGTGTCAGCAGGTCCTGGGTCCTGCGCCAGAAATTGAGTGGCTGCGAATGGCGGCACCTGGCCATACTCGTTGGGGACCCTGGGCCACCCAACACGGCGGGCGGTAGGACCTGCTCGCCTGAGGCCCGTACCACTGCCACAGCTCAGTCCATGGCCAGTGCCCTGCAATCGATCGGAGCTGCGTGCTCAGCTGTGGGTGGATTACAGCTTTGAACTTTGAGTTTTACACATTTTAACTGTTTTTGAAGTTTTTGGGGGTGGATCCAAGTTTTGCAGGTTTTTGGCAGATATGGCATGCAATTGTTCGGCATGATTGTGCTTGCACAGTGGCCTGATATTGTTATCCATGGTCGGGTATTTGACTGCCTTGAGTGACCAGCTGAAGGTGCCTGTGGTATTGGCCGGGGTGGAACACTACAGTCAGAAAGAGGCAGATGCGTCGGCAGTTGGGTAAGGCAATGAATTTCGCGAACATGCCACATCATCCAGGATAGCAGCATATGGCAGTGGGTCAAAACCCCGTAATTACACCTGGTTCCCCCTATCATTAACCATTGTTTTCTCTATTATTGTTGGGGCATATCCCCCATTAGTTGGTTGGTTGATATTGACCTACAGCCATATAGCAGCAATGAACGCAAGTGAATGATCCATGCAGGTGAATGCAGGTGGTGATATTGCTCCGCATCCAGGTAGGCCATGGTAGGCTGCTGGGCCAAAATCATGGGCTCAGGTGCAGGACGTGCTGGCGATCTGCCGGCTGCTCCTGAACCCTGCAGATGATGGGAACTCAGACGCGCGGCAGCTGCCATGAAACACTCGACCTCCAAAGATGCCTTTAGCATCCCTTAGCTGTATCCAAGAGGTCTGATTCACAGCACCATACACCATATCCAAATTCAGAAATTATCAGCTTTAGCTGAACCTTCGGGATGGCAATGGAAAAAAATGGAGATGTTCCTGGCTTTGAGAAGTCTTAATTTGACCATAACTTTCCACACGACGTGCATTCAGACTCGCTGAGCTGAGGAATCTTTGTTGAAACATTGCCTGCGAGCTGCCCGTGTGTACAACTCAGTGGAGGGAAAGCAGAAAGTCGGATGGACCGTTGTGCTGTGCATGCTGTGCGTTGTCGTAGCTTCCAGTGACAGTGACAGACATCTAAAAGAGTCAAAACCGGAGCATTCGAAAGTGAACAACGTTGAGCAACATGACTCAGAAACAGAGATTGGTAGAAATTCATGGAAATTCAGTCTACGCCAATTCCCTTTTTACACATTACTACTACAAGAATCTATAAAGCCTATGACAATTATCACATTTGAGTGGCAATGGAAACAGTAAAATGACAGCACTTGACTTGGCTCTGATCCTGGCAGGTGGTAACTTCAGCAGACTTAGCATTGTTGGAAGCTGCCATGAAGACCGGCTGGTGGACCAAGGGCATCCACGGGCAAGGGTAGCCCCACCCCGTGGGAGTCAGCTTCACCATGAAGTTGAATGAAGTTCACGATGAGAGAACTAGCTTAGTAAAGCTCCGTAGGTTATGAACTCAAATGTTTTCAACAGATGAAACCTGGAACTCAGATGGCCACACTTCTGAAATCTGCTGAATTTGGATGCTTGTTCAACTTAAAAATTCTTTGATCCAATCATTGGAGCTTCAAATCCTATGCTGAAGCAGCTGGTGACCACTGATGATTGGTGGTTTGGCGTTTGTTGCTCAAGCGTTGGTGCAGCCGGGTGCGGACATGGGTAGCAGGTGCGGAATGTCTCCACTGGAGCCACCTCCAAAACAGGATGCATGTTGTTTTTTTGCAGCAATTCGCTGTTCATGTTCAAGAAATTGATGTTCATGCATTTAGATGTAGATATATCAATATTGCACATAATGGTTGTGTGAAGGCTGTATAAATATTAGGTAGAATATTGTTTGAGAAAAAGTAACTAAATAGATGAATGAATGAATGAATGAATGAATGAATGAATGAATGAATCAATCAATCAATCAATCAATGAATCAGTGAATCAATGAATCAATGACTCAATGAATCAATGAATCAATGCCAATGAATCGATGAATCAATGAATCAATGCATCAATGCATCAATGAATGCATGCAATGAAATGCAATGCAATGCAATGAAGTGAAATGAAATGAAATGAATGAATTAATGAATGAATGAACGAACGACTGCGTCAGTGAGTGAGTGAGTGAGTGAGTGAGTGAGTGAGTGAGCGACTGAGTGAGTGAGTGAGTGACTGACTGAATGAATGAATGAATATTACTGCCATGTTGCATCTGGGGTGGACTTGCTTCAGGCGAATGGCTGCACTTCACTTGTTCCTATGGACTTTCGTCGTTTTTCTTCCGCTTCCCCAAGGGAAGCTGAACAGGACCAGCGTGAGAATTGTAGAGGCTGTGTGGGAAGCAGAGGGTCAAACTTAGTGTCTCGACATCCTTGGGAAACTGATGGACATGGAGTATGATAGATAGCATGAAGCGACTTCCAGCGTTGTTTTTGGCATGTGGACCGATCAAGCAAGGGAAGAGGGATCGTGACTCTGGTGTAACATGTCGATCAGAATCAGCCTAAAAACATATCAAATCCTTATCATGCATCTATTAGCCTTGGCTATGGCTATGCCTATAGAACCATATCAAACCATCACACAAGCCCCGTTTTTGCTTCTCAAGAATAGGAAGCCCTAAAAATCTAAAAAATGGTTGACTTATTATTGAAAATTTCCAGAAATGATTGGTAATGGATGCAAAAAGGGGGACCTATGACTTGAGAAGCCCCCCACATGACGTTGTGTCATTGCTACCAACGAATCATCCCGCTTTCCAGGATGACCTGGAAAGCACCTCCAGATGATCCTCACGTACGACGTTTGCAGCAGAGACTTGGCTCACGGCAACAAGTGGATGGTTGGGAGGGAGCGGTTTGGAGCCAGGGCTATCCATAGATCTTCCCTTGAAATGGTCAGCGATTTGGAGCTAAAAGAGTTGACATGAGTTGACCAAATGGATCCAAATGGTAGTGATAGTTTATGAATGAATCACGCTGGTTGGCTTGGCCGAATGTTTTTTGACAATGATTGGTCACCGATTTGTCCTTGCCAAGTTTTCGCATCAACTGGAGTCGCTCTTGCTTTGGCAAGGCTAGTGGCAGGGACAGGACAGAAGAAACCACGAAGTATTCAGTAGCCACGCTTTCAGTACCCTTTGCCTCAAGTATCCTCAAGCCATGATGGATTGATGGTGAGGATGGTTCTGGTTCGCAATGATTATAGAGATACTGTCATGATGGAATTTGTTCAAGAGGTGTGGCTATCAGTGCCCACTTTTCGACACTCGAGGAACATTTTTCAGTGAACGTACCATGTTCCCCATTGGTGGAATCCCCCACCTGTTTTCTCGCAGATTTCAGCATCTGAGGAGCGGCACCGCAACAGATTACACCGTCACAGTTCGAGCAGGGGCACCAAGATGCACCAAGTGCCCCTATCCTTTGGCCATTTTGCGCCATCACATCAGCATCAACATCACAGGGCTGGGGAGGCCATGGAAGGCCAATGGGAGGCCATGGAAGGCTGGCCATGGGAGGCAGGGTCTCAGGTGGTGAAGCAGGATGCCTTTGGCAAGGAGCCTGCGAGGCGGCGCTGGGCTCGGCTGGGCTTCCCGAGTCATATTCCTCGGTGGTTGCAGCAGTGGAAAGCAGTGGAAGCTGGAAATTCCAGGGCCCATGAGAGTCACTTCCTTGCCCAGCACCTGCAGGTTGAAGAGCACACCGCGCATAACCAAAGGGTCCCATGCCGCAAGTTGGAAGTCTTCATGGTCATTGGGCTATATTGGGCTTCCCTCATGCTACCGGAAGCTGACCAGCGTTTTTGGAAAGCCACCCGCATACCATCGCATACCATTTAGGATAAGAAGGATCAAGCCGTTTCGAAGGGAGAAACTGAATGGAGTGGGTTCATCTACAACAGCGACCTATTTTTCGAACATTTTCCCCCTGCACCTGCTACATCGGAACTGGCGCTGCGCCAGGGTTGATGTCGCCTTCGTGCCGCCGGGCCATTCTGAGAGCGACTTGGTCACCGTGTCCTTTCCGGGCACCCACGGTGAGCCTGGCGACTTGCAGTGTGGAGAATTCGCGAATTTGGGAGCCACTATGAGACACCCAAATTCTATCCAATTCTTTCTTGTGACAGGGTGGGGCAATCCACAACATCCCTGAAGCATACTTCATTTTTGCATATCTTTGCCTGGTGGGGAGCTAGTTTTTAGAAAATGATCTCGCATCAGGGGTCCATTGAGCTAGCTGGAACCTGGCTCTTGGTGTCACTGACGCCAGATTTGCTCTGCCCAGTGGCATAGCGGCAGTCATTTCATTTTGACAACCGTAAGGCCGTAATACTCTGGGTTTACCGGTTTGCTTGGTCGCACCCATGACCACCAGGATGTATGACTCCAGTCCTTTCCCGTTGCCAGGTAATGCGGGCACAGAGATGCCCATGGGCCAAACACTCAGAAGGATCGGTTCCGTTGGGCACAGATTCAGTTGAGATCCGCAAGTTCTGCTGAGAGGTAGCGTGCCGTTGCATTTCTGGGTGACGGCACTGGGGATGTTGCGTTGTCTTTGCGTGCAGTGTGAGCACCTAGCCACCTACCTAGCCACCTACCTAGCCACCAGATCCAAGCTCCCCTGAGGCTTGCAGCATGGCGCATCGGTGAACATCAGCGGCTACCAGGAGACGGACTCTGCACAAGCGGAAGCCTTGAAGGCGATCAGGATGGCAGAGCTTGGCAGTTGCTGGAACATGCTGGAACCTTGAAGCAAGTTGCAGCTCGGTGGCGGCACCCGTATAAAATCCCGCCCATAGTGTGTGCTCGCCTTTAGCTCCCGGCTAAACTCTCGAGCGGGCGATGGAGAAGAAGAAGAAGTGGCTAATGATGGTATGCACATGATTGCACATTGTATACATCTATGGCAGTAGTGGCTGGGATCCCAGTGTGGCTCTGAAAAAAGTGAACACCCCATCTCTTGGTCACCCCTGCCATCAGGCCGGGATGAAAGATCAAGCCTTGGCCACTGGATTATCGTCCGCGTGGATGCTCAGCGTGTCATAGCATCCTGGACGCTGTGTGGTGCTCATGATTTGTGGACAACATCATGTGCGTGAAAGGGATGTGAATTTTCACACACTTTGACCCAGCCAAGGATGTGAGGATTTTCTGGGGAAATGTGATGACTCTTTGTTGGCTTCGGGGAAAGGTTTGTGGAGACATTTGATCAAACCTCCGTTCTGCAGGTTTTACCACAGAATTTGCTGAACTTGCAAAATCGAGGCAAATAAAGATGAGCGAGGAGTGTTTGTAGCGCGAGGGTCTTGGATATGTGGCAAGGGTGCTTGGGTTCTGCAGAGGTGGAAAGCGCAGTAATGCCTTGTTCGGCTTAATGTATGGCATTGCTGAAAGATCTCAAAGGATGCTCATATAAATTGCCATGTGCACTATGTATATGATTTATATGTAATATATGCAGTACCTTCACCGCTTCAGCACACTCAGTGAAGACAGGAGGGGAGCGACCAGACATACGCCTTCACCCCCTCAACATCCTCAGCTGGCAGAGATGTTGGGCCCAGGCAGAGCTTGGAATACGAGCGGGATGCCGGAGAACTGAGCGGAGGACGAAGGAACGAGTCGCCACAGCTTCGGATGGTGACCGTTGGCAATAAAAGCAGTGAGATGAACAACATCAGCATAGGTCAATGGTCAATGGCATAGCCAAAAGATGCCAATAGTCAACATGAAGCGCTGCCAATGCAGCCTTTGCAACCAGACAAAATACGTTGGCCAATGATGGCGGCAGGTAGAGAGAGAATATGAGAGAGAGAGGGAAACAACATGCCCAGTAGGGCATTGGATGGCGATGTGGAAAGTAGAAGGTTGCTGCGGGCGAATGGTTGACCATGGGCAAGAACAGGAACATGCACCACGATAGGGGTAGTGACCCGTAAGTGTCACACACACATATATACATGATACAGGTCATGCAGCATGACAGTGCAGATTTGTGATGAATTGCGCATAGATACGGCATTAAAACGCCGTGGATTGGATGGACAGATGGGTGGATAAATGATAAATGGATTCAGATATACATGAGCATGCCTAGCCGCTAAGTTCATGCACATCATTTTTCCGAGCTCGGGGGCGAGCTAATTCGTTGGTGCCCTGGTAAAAGAACATCACCCTGAATAGGTTCACTTGATAATCCCGGAATGGGCTACCCACGATATCCCCAGCAACAGCAAAGCATATATAGTGAAAGTGTTGTGAAATGTTGTGAGGCCTTCCAAGCAACATGGTGTTTTCTTGGAATCAAACCAGATTGGGTTGTGATTTTGTGAGCATTTTGGGTGCAAAGCAATGAGCCCAAACTTGTGCCTGCAATCACCCTGTGGATTGTCAGGCTGACGGTCAGGCACTGAGATGGCACCCGGAACTTTAAGGAAATGAAGCAGAAACCGTTTGGGAAAGGGTGGCACATTTCAGACATTGGAAGCACTGAATCTCTGATTTCTATGCAGCTTGACCAACCTATGGGTACGGATGGGCAAATCCACCGTTGATCAATGCATCACATTCGAAGCGAGGCTTCAGATTTCTTGTGAGCAGCGACTGAGGGCAATGCAGCGTCCGAGAATACGGCAGTGGTAGTTCTATACGAGCCGTGCCAGGTCCCCAAACCTTGATGGACTCACGATGACTTTGAATTTTTCGTGGGCGGATGGCATGAGTTCTAGTGCATGTACGTGAGTGATTTGAATTTCTTCAATTTGCAAGCCTAGATATGTAAGCAGTTCTTGTGGCTGATCATGATTATTTTTTAGCAGGTGTTCTTGTTACTAGGGGGAAACATAGGGAAACCTTGTTTGTAGGGCACACCATTCGATCCATTCATGTACATACCGAATGATTCTGTTCTCGCTCCCGTCGTGAGTATTGCTGTAATAGACATCTTGCACCAGTTGGTTTAGTGATTTGGATGCCTCCTGGAGCTGGCATATTTGTAGATGCCGCTTGGTCATTGTTGGCATGACGAAAAATGCATCATCAAACACAAACAAAAAAAGGGATGACCATAGCTGGGGAATTGAACCCTGCACTTCCTGGGATGTGCCAATGGGAGCAAACCAATATCGGTTGATGTTTTTATCATTTATCTTACATTTTGTGAAACCTGTGCTAAAACAAAACTAAGGGCATAATATATGTACAGCGGGTATCTTTTCATACCGGATGTACATAGATGCAAGTGTGATAGTAGTAACAGTAACGAGAAACAATAACAGTGGTACTGCAAATAACAATGGGAATAAAGATAATGAGAACAATAACAATATTGACACTACAAATAGCAATGATAGTATGTGTGTTGATTAGTTCAGTGTTCTTTTGATTTTTACGTCACACACATGGACATGTATACGTATCGTTTGCAGTTCCCAGTGGCGAGGGTTCTCCGATGGTCATTTCCCAAAGCCACATTGAAACGCTCACCCTGGAGCTTCAGGTGATCACACCCTGGCGGAGGATGTGACGGTGGATCGGCTCGAAAGCGCGTGAGGACCTCAGGAAGACCCGCCAGAGCGAGGGCGAACAGTTCGGTAGCGTCGTTGACACCCCCGGAGATTTGAGCATTTTGCTATAGAAGGATATAGAAGGTAGTTTCTATAGACCATAGCCAACTGATTCTTTTTTTGGGGGGGTGTCCTAAAGTATGTCACAGGGTCAGCACCCCTTGAAATAACGGCTTGTTGAAGGCAACCCATGTTGCAATCTAACATCGAGCAATAGATATTGGTTGAGTTACGCGGGATCCTGGAGCTACACCCATACAAGGGCAACCGGTTTACCTAGCTGTACTTGTAAGTCATGCTTTCCCACACTCGACGTGAGGCTAGTTCCAGAGTGCCCTCCGAAAGTCAGAATTCATCGCATCAAACAAACCGATCCAAGGGCTACCATCATGGGAGTGCACAGACTCACCACTTTCTCGCTGCTTGCTGGGTGAGTCTGGGCAAGTGCGAAGAGTGATGTTGCCAGGTTCTTTTCCAGTAGCACTGGCTCATTTCAACAGGTGCAGCGGGAGCGGGTCCGATTTATCAGAGGTGGAGCATCAGCGGATGGACACGTTGACATCCATGTATGCGCAGGGTCTAGAAGAACTGCTGGCTGTTGGTTGGGAGGGATGGATGTGGAGCCAGGAGGTGCCAGGAGTATCCCTAGATCTCTCTGAAGGGGGAAGCGGTTTGGAGCTACCGGGAGTGGCCACTCAGCAGTGCCGTCCCAGCAGGTGCTCGGCGTTTGTTCACGAGGCCTTGCCTGGCGGGTTGCGTGGGTACCCGCCAAGCATCTGAAAATGATGATCTAAGGCCCAACCAACCAGGGAGCTGGGAGTATACTAGTATAATGCCATGGCCATGGACAACACCAGCTTTGGAGTCTGGATGACCCATCCATGAATCGTGTTCCTGGTGAGTTCCCCCTCAGACCATCCCTGAAACAATCATTGAGGTTCGGGAAAAACAACCTTGGGCCATGGACAAACCCATTTTGTTTCGGTGCAGCGGGGTGCTCGGTGGGTCTTGGCGGGGTTGATGTCACTGAATGTCACCTCGTTCCACGCTCTGACGGCTCACCTGAGATTCCACAGGATCAGGATACAGGGTCCCGGGTTCGTATCAGCAACTGGTCCAATCTAAATCAAATATATCAATCATTCAATCTAAACATGACCATTATAGTCACTATGATTTAATTGTAGTTTATATGCACTGGATGCCCTTGGCTGGTTGGGTACAACTTCCAATAGATGTGTTTGGTGTTCAGTCCTTGGGACGCTTCATTGGTAGTAGATTTGTAGATCAAACTTCCAGAGCCCAAACTGCGTGAGGCAACATGGTTGTCCAATGCTGTCCACACAGCATAGCATTCCAAGTGCTTGAGGTTTTCCATAGGTGAATAACCGTTAATTGCTTGGTTTACTTACAGCAGCAAACCAACCAAAATAGGTTTTCCATAGGTTTAAGTACGGTATTTTTGTGGGCTGGTTCATGGAACTTTCCATTGCAAAGCATAATATGTATAGTGAATAGTGGTTTCTAAACATCGGGGACCCCTGAAATCATCGATTCTTAACCATTTATAGCAGTAAACCCCACCATAACTTTGGGGTACCCCTGCTTGAGAAACCACCGTGACTAATAGTTGTTGAACTATTGTTGTTGGAGTTATCCATGGTGATCCCCTATGATTAACCATTAAAATCCCTAGGTGAAGGATGCCCATAAAATAGTTGTTCCAAAAAACCAAAGAGTTGTTCGACTCTTACTGCTGGTTATCCCCATTTATCCCCTATAGCCTATAATTGATCATTCCAATCCCCCAAGAAAACCCTTCAGAAACCACCATAGTGAACCATGCCATAGGTCTACCCATGGCTGCCATTGCCATGGTGAGGTACGGTTAGCTTCTCTGGCTCCGTGGTGGGCCCCATCCGTGGATGCCCCGAGTCTACGGATGCCTGGGCGACCTACAATGCCATCAAGGTGCATCCGTTGTGGCGGGGCCCGGCCGTGGGTGGATGGCTATGGGATATGTTACCCCGTGGGAAGCTCACCTGGTTGCGCCATGGACCCGTTTTCGTAGCAGTTCCAATGATTGGAGCTGAGGGTTTGGAGTGGATCGTTGCTGAGACTAGAAACCATCATTGGTGGATTTTCCAGCCAGTGAATGATCACCCGAGGGTAGGTCAATGGAATTCAAAGGTTTGAAATGACATAAAATTCTGGTGCACCCTTGCATCCACCCAAAAGAGGAATCCATTTTGAACAATATGTTTGCTGATTTGCACTTACAGAGAAGTCAATGAGGTTTTGAAGAACGCTGGCCAAATCACCAAATCAGGACAGCTTCAGTTGGAAACAAGGTGAAACAAACAGATGAGTTTTTTCTGTAAAGATTCGCGTTCACCGTTGACCGTGATTCACCATGGCTCCCGATGGCCAGTCGGAGCTGAGCGGTACCGCCGAATGGGCTTCTTGGAACTTCAGGGAGGGCACTGCTGAGATGTTCAGCTTTTTTTCGGGCTAACGCGGAGGCAGGGGTTGTGAAGTATGAGCATGTAAAATGTATGGCGCTTGAATGGTTTTCCCAAATGTGTTCGGCTTTGTGTAGAACTCCCATTCGAACATTTTTGCAGAGAGCTCTTTATTGACAGATCAGGAGCTTTGTGTGAGAGAGAGAGAGCCTGCCAACATTCCAGATACCACCAGCAGCATATACCAGACTTACCATAGCATTTGACTTGCAACATCTTGCAACAGTCTCATGGCCAGTTGATGTGCCAAGGACAACAACCATTTCAAAGTCATGATTCTCCCATCCACATGGCTCTCGGCAGTTGGCCTGGGCACTGTTGGCGGAAGAAGCTTGGACTCCCGTGGCCAGATGCTGTGTGATTTTGCGTTTCTGCGGCGGTTGCAGGGATTGCAGGCAGCGGTGTAGTTCCTGACCTGTGATCTCTAGCAGAATTGATAGATTCTCAGTATGACACTCCCAGAAATGGTTGAGGGGGAAGTCAATAACTACAGGAAACCACTGCACTTGATGGTCAAAAAGAAGGTTTCCTGCATGTTTTTCCCATCAACCAACCCAGTGAGCCGAAGGATTTTCCCGCCAAGGCTGATTAATTTGGTCAATCTGTTCAAAGGAAAGGTGGAGAGTAAGAGTTCATATATGAGTTCATCCATTCTTAGGATTGAGACTGGAAAGTGCACCTGATTTTTTCGTTATAAAACCCATAAGGATCCAAGAGCATCAAGAGAAGCTGTGCCTGTAATCTTGCGAGGCACGTGATCATTCATCCAGTTGCTGCTGCTGTGGCAATCTAAGGCTTGAGCTGGTACCGAGACACCTACGTGAAACATCCTGTGATGTTTCCTGAGCTCAGCGTGGGAGAGCTGTCGCACCGGCGTGTGGGTTCACATGTGGGTCAAATGGCAGTACCCTCTACCATGTGGGCATAGGGGTAGTACCCCTGATCCCAAAAATAGTCATGTTTTGTTCCCAGCCGCTGTTCACCAAGGTTTTTGCACGAGATTGGCCATAATTGGAAACTACACCATGCAGGAGGAGCCTTTATGTCAGAGGACGCCTGCTGCAAGCTGTGTCAGATCCAGGTGTGCATAAAGTATGTTCAAGTTTGCCTCCAGTTCTAAGTGAGTGATCTCTACGGAGTGGTATGCCCTGGTTATAAGTTGGCTACAACTATAAGTGGCAATTACCCTAGTTGTAACGAAACTTATCTAAATGGGGGGTACCGCTCTGTAGGGTCGAAGTTCCACGTCTTTGCAGAGTGAAACGCTCTGCAGCGCTTCTCAGGAATATTCTGACACCAGCTCTGCGATGGGCTATTGCTGTACTACACGATGTTGCATGGATTCAGTTGGTGCTTTCTCGAAATAGGGGTCCCCAAATTATTGTGAAGTATCCAATATCAGCCACTGAAGGTAATAAAATGTAAGAAACCAAACGGAACCAACCATTTTTAGGATTTTCCTATTTTGAGAAACGCCCATTTGGGGAGGGACCGGGCTGTGCAAGTTCAGCTGGCCCGGTGGTCATGCAGTCACCAAGCTCTGGCGCTGCTCTATTTTTGGCCAATGCGGCAGCAGACCATGGCGCTCGCTCAAAGTGAGACATTGAAGGGCCCCATCATCCTGGCCAAAGATGTCTATATTCCTTGTGCAATATCGGCAGGTGTGCAAATATATGGGTTTGTTTTTCTTCCCTGAATCTATCTAATCAATGCGTCCATCCAACCACTGATTTGGAGTGATGGCGCTGGAGAGAGAGAGAGAGAGAGAACCACTGATAAAAAAGCAAACACACTCACATACATACAATGACAATACATGCAGGTGCTTACAGATGCATATTGATATGGATATGTCAACACACCTGTATGGAGATCGATAGGCCTTAGATTGACAGATGCATGAATTTAGAGACGGCCTTCCTGTCGGAATTGCAGCAGCTAAACGTGCTGCGATGTGCTGAGGCTACAACTTTTTGCATTCTTGGCAGCTGGGGTTCGCAGACTTCGCTCAGGACAGCACTGGTTGTGCTTTCGACTGTGCGTGATACTGGTGTCGTTTCTAGGCACCAAAAGAATGCAACGAGTTGTGAAGCGCAGCCTCCACAACTCGTTCGCAGGATGCCACCCTCCCTGGTTGACGGGGATCATGCGCCACTGTCCAGGATGAATTGTCGCTGACCGATCTGACATCCAAGTTCTCGTCCACGGCTGTGACACTTAAAGCTCTAGGCGGGGATCTTGTTTGGCGGTTACTTTTCCGTAGTCTTTAGATGTTTGTTGTTCAATAAGTCCTGCTTGGTAGGTAACACAAAGCTATGAATTCTGATGAGAAAAGAACCCGTGAAGTTGCTCAGGCACCGATGTTTACAGTGGTGTCCGGAACTTCAGGAGTCAGCATGGTGACATGTCCACGATTCCAAGTGGTGCAACACAATGAATGCTGTTGGTGTGGTAGCTGACTTCTTCGGCCGCTTGTGCAGTTCACACAGGTGTCAGTATGTTTTGATCATGCTTGGTAACAAGGTCAAGATTCACGTCGATGACTCCTCATCCTCTGGCCGAAGGCAGCTTTCGAAGGGGCTGGAATCACGCTGCAGTCATATTTTTCTTGGAGCCCAAGACTAAAGCAATATGGGAGGTGTAGGCTGTCGATTCTCATACTTGTAGCAACTTGATTACTGTGGATTTCATGCAGGTTATCTGTGCCTGCCTTCTTGGTCCTTTCTTGGCGTGCGAAGACAGGCGGCTTGCGAAATCGTAGCGGCTTAGTTGACAGATGGCCACCCAATTGTTCCCGCCAGAGTTGATCAGCAGACGTGCCGTGCCAGGTACCGATGAATACCTTCAAGGCCTGGGACGGCGTGGGCAAGTCCAAGGCTTTCCGCTGATGGGTGAGCCACACACTTCGCCAGGCACCAGCTACGGAGACAAGGTGCAAGTTCATCACTGGGACGGTGACAGCAGGACTGATGCCAGCGTCACCCATTTGCTCCACAACGTAGAGAAGGCGCCGTTGCTGCAGTGCATGTTACGGCATGGCGCAATATGGTTCTCTTGTCTATTTGATTCTGTATGTAATATTTCATAGGGTACAGCTGGCAATTGATCGCCAGCCTTGAAATGGAGTATGCATTCGTTTGCCTGTGAAGGCATCACCATTTGCACTGTTCTTGGCCCGTTGAGCACACAGATGCAGATACATGTTAGAAAATAGTATGAGAGAGTCATGTCGGCTGCTCTCCAAGTCAGGGTTGCTGAACGCTTCAATGTGAAGTATGGTGAGACCGCACAGTATGAACTCGTCCCACAAATAAATAGGTTCCACAGCCGCACTGTGTGCTGCACAACGCATCATGCACAAGAGCTTACAAGTCTGTTTGAGCAGCCACATTTACGATCATTGTTACTGTAATCGGGGTTCTAGTTGCTACAAGATGCTACAAGCAGCATTTCTAGCATTTGGGATTCTGGAATACCTCCATCAATAAACTGACAAAGCTAGTAACAATCCTATTACGCGGTATCCCAGCTGCCAGCTAGTATCCACTACGAATATTCCACGAACATCTCATTGTGCGAATCTCATTATGGACAAACAAAGATCAGCAAAAATTTAGGTCAAACAATTCAAAGGTAATTCTTTACCTGTGAACATCTCTTGTCAAAGTCCCAATTTCACTTCATCCTTGCGGCCGCTGCAGGGCTCCACCGTTCTCATCCAAGACACCGATCGGTGCCCTGGGACCATCGCTGTGCCATGGCAGATTCCGCAGCACCGCAGCGACCGAGGTCCGGAGAGAGGATTTTGACCGAGCTCAAAATGACCGTCCCGCGGACCCAAGGGACCCGTCCGGAGCGCGACGTGAGGCCGTGATGACCCGCCCCACTTTGGCGGAAGTTGCCATGATTAAATTTAGGCAACTTGGAATGCCAACCCTAGAGTAGTCAACTCCTGGTTGATTGATAAGACTATGTCTTTAATCAAAATCTAGGGTTCACCTGAGGCTAGAAGTAATTAGTTGCAACAAGTAGTATGTTTCATCGTGTTCTCTTTTTGGTTTGTTGTTCTCTCAAAATCTGTTGGTTTCCCTACGAGCTTTTGAGCGACCTATTTACAACCAAAGGTCTTGCCATTGCTCAGACTGTCAGAGTGACCCATTGCAATTACAGTAGCCAGCTGGGCCCAGAGATCCGGAAGAAACATTTGATCAAACAAATCACAATAGCTGTCACCAGAAAGTCTGACGATTACGTATTGCTTGCTTACTACAGTATTTTAATGGGTCATATGCGTGTCTACATTTGATCTATGTTATTTATCGATTTGATTTTCAAGTCTGAATCTAATCTTATTTCATATATTATTTGATCTAGTCTAATCGATCGATTTGCCTACCGGTCTGTCTGTCTATGTGTCTATTTCTATCTATCTATCTATCTATCTACCTACCTATCTATTTGCCTACCTACCTATCTACCTATCTATCTGGTTGGTGTAGCCGCTTGGCCACAGCAATATTCCTGAGGACAGCTGCTTGCAATGGATACATGGTTTGAGTAGTGAAGCAGTGATGATTCCAAGGTGAAAGAAAGCAGCTCCGATGCAATCGACACTGTGGAGGTTTTGCTACTTGATTGCGATGGCAGCATGCAAAGTTGATTGGTAGATTTCTGTGGATGATTGGTTGGGCCATGTCAATGCGAAGCATGACTTGTTGATTGCTTCCAGTGTTGGACAGACATTCGGGCTGGTCACTGTGTTGTGTGGCTTGAGGTTGTTGGTGCTGGGCTGGGTGGGCTGTGATATGCACTGTATCAGCCACCGGCTTTCAAGGTCGTCATGGGAGGGAGGTACTGAGGGAGGTATACGTATAACTTTGCATGTAGGTTTGCAAACATAATGCACGCATATCATACACACTAGTTAATCGTTATATCTAGTTATGGTACATATTTTATACGTGATATTTGATTATGCCTACGGACCGAAAACCGCGCTGACGAAACGTCAATTTTTGCTCGTCGGCACGGGTGGGTGTGGGTTGGGGGGGCTGGGGGCATGTTGACGTTCGTTGTACGTTATGCACGGTGTTGATGCTACGTGACGCGCGGGTGGGTGTGGGTTGGGGGGGCTGGGGGCATGTTGACGTTCGTTGTACGTTGTGCACGGTGTTGATGCTACGTGACGCACGGGTGGGTGTGGGTTGGGCGGGCTGGGGGCATGTTGACGTTCGTTGCACGTTGTGCACGATGTCATCGTTTGCGGTTTGTCGGTCCAACGGAAACATCAGATGTTAGGCTAATCACACAATACCTGGCAATTCATGCATCTGAAGTATTCTGAAGTAAGGGTGGAAAGGAATGATTTTGAATTGGTCTGATAATCCAAACAAACTTTTGCGATGGTGATTCTGTAGCACGTTGAATTCCTCATGGTTTATATGTGTGGGTTAAAGAAAACATTGCTGGGAATGCATTCTGGGAACCACGGCTGAGACGGTTGATTGGTTTTGGTTGGTGGCGCAAAGTGTTACATCCGCTTCACGAAGAATTTGAATATCTTGCACTCCTCCGTGGCCCATCGTAAAGGTGAGTTTGTGAAGAAGGTGACACGCAATCGCAGCACTATTTTGTGCCATACTGGCATGATTGATGCTGCGTAGTCATCTTGCAAGAAGTGTGTTCCGAAGTCCTTGCATGCAAAGCATAGGGCTTGCTGCTCTATACTGTCCAGTGTGGCAATGGCGATATATCCACTGCTACAAAAAACTCGCCAAGGAGACCGTGCGCGCGTTGCAGCGAGCCTAAAAAACAGCTTCTTCAAGTGCCGACTTCTTTCATGTCAAACGTGGAATTTCCTGTGGGAAAACAACGATTTGTTCAAAAAACCTCTAAAAAACGACGTCGTTTTTTATGGGTTTTCCATGAAGGACAATGCTGGTTTCGTTGAGGCGAAAATGACGTTTTTAGACAAAATAGGTTTTTTACCAGCGCGGATTCCGGTCCGCCGGGTTGATTATGTATCTGGTATTTCCCGGTATGCCGACACCCTGGATGCATTTCACATGAATTTCTCTACGGGCTGAAAAACATCATTCACCGCATGGCCTTGGACGCTCGTGTTTTTGCCCATGGTAGCACCAAGGCTGTGCAAAAAAACGAGCTCAGAAAGTGACCTGGCAAGTGATGGGCAGACCAGCAAAACAGAAAACAGGCTTCAAGATCTTGAAGATCTGCAAGTCAGTGCTTAAGTTTAGTGATGTTTAGTGTTCAAGGTTGTGAAGTCAGTGATGAAGAGGTACCGTAGCAGCTCGGGTGATGAGTGATGGAGAGACAAAGAGAGAGAGAGAGAGAGAGAGGGAGAGAGAGAGAAAGGAAAGGGAAGGGAAGGGAAGGGAAGGGAAGGGAAGGGAAGGGAAGGGAAGGGAAGGGAAGGGATGTGATTGATGTTTGCACTCAGCTTTTAAGCAAAAGATCGCAAGGTGGCACATGACTTCCCAACCAAGAGATCATGACTGTTTGGGGCCAAAAAGTTAAGCACTTCCCCGCACCACACTTGCCAGCTGGTTGTCAAGCTTAGGCGAGTCGACCAAGGCCAAGGATTTGACCCCCTGCAGGGGGCCAACAGAGACGCTCGCTTGCAGAACAGCGATGTCAAAGCTGGGCCATGTCACATCCCCTGGATTGCCAAAGCCGATGCAACACCTGGGATGACTTTCTCTTGACTTCAGGGCCACTACAACTACCAGTGGAGGCCCGGTTTTGCAGCTCTCTTCGATTGATGGAGGTCCTGAAATCCCCCATTTGAACTTAGTTGGGAAGCCAGTGGTAAGTATTGCACTGCGTTTGCAATGGAATCAAGAAGCGTATGACGTACTTTGTTTGAGCATACTTACCCAGGGATTCCACCATAATTAAAACGGTGGTTGATCCCTTCTGGTAGAGTAAGCGCCTTGGTTCAACAATGGTGGTGGCACGAGAAGACCCAGTAAAACTCCGGGGGCTTACTCCTTATACTTGAAGGAAGGTGCCTGGAGGAATCTCCGCTAAGGGTGAGGAGGTTGAGAATTGGAAACGGTTGATTTGGTGGTTTCTCAAAACACTTGTTTATGGGTTATATTGGGGATTAGAATGAACATATGTGATAAGTGATAACCAGCATGAACCAGCAATAATAACGGTTGAACAACTACTATATAGTCATGGTGGTTGCCCAAGCCATAGGGAACCCTAAGTCATGTTTGGTTTATTGCCGACGACGACGATGATGTATGAAGATGATTGCAGAGTAAGACATATTCGAATGCCCGGTATAGCCCACCATTATAGGTATCAGTGCTTTTGCGCATCTTACCTGAGTCCGGAGACGTCACTTGCAGATTCACCCTTTGCCCATCGATCAATCTTAATTCAGTTCTTCATGCCTTTTTGGGCTGAGAAAAAGGGATGCCAACTTGCTTTCCGGTTCCACGTTGCTCAGGGGAACTAGGCTTCAGGAAAATCCTGGTACAACTGGTGAAGTAGGAAAGGGTTAATGTTTTCTTGGAGCGCCAGATGTTCAAGTAACCACCGACCTCCGCAGAAGACGTTTGGAAAGATGTGTAGAGGCTGTGCCCTGGAATACCAGGATGAAGACAGACCTTGATGATCCCCGAATTTCGCCAAGCATTTGAAAGCAAGCTTGTTACGAACGGATCACACAAAAGCCCGCATGTCTCATCAGATATTTGCCATATAGTTGTTTGTCGATTTTGCTGTTCAAGGCGGTCTTTGAAACGTGGATGGTTTAATCAAATCATGCTTCATTGGCCTCCTTGGAAAACACAATGCCGCAAGTTGCATTGCAGAAGCGCAGCGGAATTTGTTCCCGAGAATTTTTGGCATTTTGAGTTGCATCCATTCCAGTTTGCAGGAGTACCAACAAGAAGGGGCAGTGCGCCAATTGTTCAACCATTCAAAACCATTATCAAAATTTGTCAATGGTGGTTTGAGAATGGTTTAACCGCTAGCCACAAGGGGGCTGCACCTTCCTGAGTTCTGTTTCCTCGCAGCATTTGGGTTGAGTGCCGGGTCGCTTTTCTGCAAGGTGTATCGACCACAGAAACCACAACCAACACCCAGAACCCTGGTGGTCTCTGGTGCCTTGGAGCGAAGGGAAACTGAAGAAATTCTAGTTATTTCTTCTTGAACATGCAAATTCAATTTCTAGTTTGGACGAAAAATGGAATGTTCGCTGCAGAAAATAAAGTGCTGATCATCGGTGCAGATATTGTGACACCTTAGATTCAGCTTCAGGAGGTTTTTGGATGCGAGCTGGGGGCTCGGATGGGCACGACTCCTAGGTCGAACTACTTCAGTGATGAGGACGGGTCCAAAGAGGTTGACCCCGGAACAGCTCTGGTGGGCGTTGGTTGCTCTGGCCAGTTCTGTGGGTCTATCAGGCGGGGAGCTGGGACATGAGCTGACAGTTTCACGGAGCGGGAGCTGCGCTTGGTCCATTTTCAAAGCTTTGCTGAATGTTGGCAATATGATGGCATATGTTGGTTGCCCAACATGTTGGGGTCAAGTCTCTTCCTGCGTGTGTTAGGTAAATCTTTGAGGGTCGTGAATCGGTTCATGATAAGTTCTGACAACATTTGATCCAGGCATTCTGAGTTGGAAGATGCAGGGCTTAAAGAGGCAAACTAATAATCATCCACATGTGCTGGAGCTGTATCGCTTTGAATCTCTTTGCAATGATCGTTCCGATTCCTTCAGCGTCGGTCGCTACAGGAGGCAAAAATAAATGTTCTCACCACAATCACCACGTCATTAGCCTCGCTTGTATTCGCTATTGTGTTTCCTTTTGTTTATTTTATGTTTACAACATCCATTTCCACATGCCACGCCCTGTCATTTGTTTATCCACGAGGGCGTTTCTCGACATAGGGAAGCCCAAAGATATGCTTGGTTTGTTACTGATGGTTCATAAAGATGTTGATTTGGGGGGTCTCCAATGTTGAGCAATGGCCACCTTGTGAAAGATCATTCCGACCAACATCGGCATCCCTGGGGAAACCGCCACAGCGGAAGCGGAAAGGCTCAGCCACCGAGCAGATGTGGAACTGAGCATGCAAAGTGTGCCCCAGCTGTAAGGGGAAGCGGGCGAGTGAGAGAGCAAAGGTGGAAGATGTTGATGTGGGCGCTTCTCAAAATAGGGGGCCCCCAAACTGGTTGGTTGATTACTATAGATGTTTCATATTGGATGATTTGGCCGCTCTACGGTTGGGAGTGGATGGACGACAGCATTGATGTTTCACTCATTTCTTAGGGTAGGACCAAACCATTCACATGGTGGTTTCTGAAAAGGGAGGGGTACCCCCAGATCATCCAATATAAGGCATTTTCAGTGGTGAATCATCCAGTTCGAGGCTTCCCAATTTTCAGAAGGCACCACATGGCCAAAAATATAGTGCGGGCAGAGTGGTGTCGTTTACCTTGGGGACGTACAGTGGCAGCACCCTTGGTTTATGCGGGTTGTTATTTGTAGAACGCTCGTGATTTGGATCGGTTGGGAGGGTTGAAGACATTTTAAGAATGCTTTTCGGCAATGGGAGCCACGAGGGATGCTACCAGAGATGAGTAACAACGATTAGCGCAAATTCAGATGAACCTGTGAGCATTTGGTGAGCCTCCCAAGACATGTGATACGCCAGAATTCAGATCCAAAGCTTTGTTCAATTGGTGACTCGAACCCCCACTGCCCTGGTTGAACATCAGCGATCAGACTCATCGGCTCCACCGACTGCCACGCTGACCAGGCAACCATTCATCAGTTGGACGCGGACGTTGGGGATTTGATGTGCCAAAGTGGTCAAGTAGCGACCCAGGCGGCGTCCCTGGGTTGGACAGGGGTGAACCACTTAATGGCAGGTGGCAGGGGTTGCGACACCTTGAGTGAGGCCATGATAAAACCAGGTGCAACCGAGCAAGGAAGGGGCACAATTCAGGCCGTCCTGCCAAATGCTCCATTGAGGCCAGGAAAAAAATGGAATAGGGTATACCAAAATTAAGATCGGTTTTTAGATCCTTTTGGCAAACCGTTGTTGTCAATTGTGACTTCCTTTTTCAGGAAGAGCAAGCCTAGACAGGGACGACAAAAAGATGAATCCTGGCAATCCTGGAGTTTCTTTTGCCATCTTTTGTCACGATTTGCTGGCTCCAGCCAGTGTGCAAATGCAGAGGCGCAATGATTGTGGCAGATTGTGTGTTTTAATTTTGATATATTTTAAGTGCACTTTTGAAAGGGTTGGTTGGCACATGGAATCACGTGGCTAAAGAACTCGTTCCTATGAAAGCTTCGTTTGGAGTCATTGAGGTCCAACTCACTGTTTCACACGAAATGAAAAGATCACCTAAAACTCTTCCAAACAATTTGTCTTGGCCATGGCAGTGCGAGCATGGCCACTGTTTGGTGCCCTGCTGTCACTGGGAGTGGCTGACGACGAACAATGCGGCCCTGGGCCGCGTTCCTTGGGCCCGCCCTTCGATGCCAAGCACAGTGAGGACGTCTGCAAGACCTGTGTCACAAACAACTGCCGCTGGTGTCCCTTCAGCCAGACCTGCGCGCATTTGCCCAGTTGGTTCGGTGGTGCCATGGTTCCAGGGTATCCCAGGGCGTGGAGATGAAGGGATTCATGTGTAAACTCTTTTGCCACAGGTGACTTATTATATAATATATGAATTCCTGCTCCCTGCCCTTGTTTCTAAACCCGCCTTTCCAAAGGAATATGCAGTTTGGGTGATTTTTTCCCGGGACCATGTAGTATTGGGGCCTCAATCGTGAACCAAAGCTCATATTAACAAAAACCTTGGCTTCTGGAAGGGTTTTGATCCTTTTCGGAACTATGTGGTATATTTTTCAATTAACTGGAGAGATCGGATGGCGATGGAACAAACATGAGCATCGAAACGTGTAAGATCTTTGCACCCTACTAAATGGCAAACAAATAAATGATGGCGGCAATCCAGGAGACAGATTCTGCCATCCAAGTCTTTACAACCATTCCGCTGCATTTATTTGTCCAGTCCATTGTTTCTGCCCCACTTAGTGTGCAATCTACTTTTGAATTGCTTTCTGGTCTGATTGGGTGCATGAACTTTTCTAGTTCAGCAGAGGTATGGAACGCATGCCGGGCATGCTGCTTGATTGCTTCGATTTCCCGAGAATCAGCCACCACATGATCCGTCGCCATTTTTGAAGTAGTGCGCCAAGGAATCGCCATGGGTTCAAATGCTGTAAGCCTCATTGTTGAACCTTGAGCGGCTGAGTGCCAAGATATGGATTCTAGTTCTGTAGATAGATCTGTCAATAGCACATCACTACATTTGTATTATTCATTATGCACATCAGAGCCGAAACTGGAACCGCCGAAAATCAGGTGATAGCTCGTGCATGCGGAAGAAAGATTTCAAGCCCGTGGAATCTGGCAATGGTTGTGGCGCTCAGCCCACGGAATGGATGCAACTACTGGAATCCAACTACGGAAACCTGGTCCAGTTCACTCCCGCGGGCTGTCGCATTGCGAGTTGTGGCATTTTGGGGGCATTTTAGAGAATGTCTAGGTTGCTAGTGGCTACCTACCTACATACCTACCTACCTACATACGTACCTACATACATACATACATACATACATACATACATACATACATACATACATACATACATGGGAATCCCGTCTCGGATGTTAAGATGCATAGTGTGACCCCTTTATTCCGTAGTGTGTCGGCTCTGCTCATGGTTTGCCCCCACTGTCAAACATACAGTGGGATCCCGATTTGTTCCAGCTGCCAAACATACTACCGTATTGGGGGACTCCTTAAGTCGGGGAGGCTTCACCAGTACCAAGAGCAGCTGGTACCTACAGCTCTTAGGAGCTGTGCTGGGGCGTTAGCAGACCTAGCAGAGGGACAGGTGGAAGGACCCTTTGGTCCTAATTCGGGGGCAGTCCCTGACAAAAGAGCGAGCGGCGAAATCGGGGCAGAGCCCCTGGAGGAAGAGGGTGAAGAGAAGAAGAAGAATCTGAAGAGGAAGACCGAGGGGAAACCCTTGAAGAAGAGGCGAGACCCCGGAAAGCCGCAGGACAAGAAGAGAGCCAGGAAGAAGCTTCAAGGAAGGAAGAAGCGCAGTCCTAGCCCAGGTGGTGGCAAGAAGAGGGACAGGAAGGACGAAAGAGAGGAGGATTCGGACAGCAGTTCTGGATCAGAAGATCGGG
>VSDK01026858.1:27741-40110 GCA_009767595.1 Symbiodinium kawagutii
CGGTTCAGGACGAACCAAGAAGAGCAAGGAAGAAGCTGGGAAGAGTGAGTCTGAGGAAGACTTACGTGAGCCATTAGAGAGGAAGACCTATCCTCCTGAGGACGGAGTTCTTCGTGTTCGTGGCTCGGTGGCCCACATCATTGCGGCGGCCCCAAGAAGATCAAGTGCTCCACCGGAGCCCCTTGATCCTCCACGAAGTCATTCAGTGGTTCGACATCATCATCAAGACGGCGAAAGATCGAGTGATCATAGATCCCAGGCGAGAGATACCAAGAAGTGGAAGGGCTACAAACACGTCGGGAGAGGAAAGAAGTTCTGGCGTGAGGGGCCCCGAAACAAGTAGAGATGGCACCGAAAGCAAAGGCAAAGGTCAAAGCGAAGGCAAAGGCAAAGGCGAAAGCCAGGCATCGGGGCAGAGGCCCTGGAGGACGAATGGGGGCTATGGCAGCAGTCCCTATGAGGCGAATGGGGGCTATGGCAGCAGTCCCTATGAGGAGAATGAGAGGGAGGATGGCGGCGTTGAAGAAGCCATCGGGCATGGAAGCCGAAGAAGACGACATCGAGGCCAAGTGGAATGCGGGCGAGTCCATTCGAGTGGAGGATGCTCAGATGGGCTGGCTGATGAAGGCCCCAGGAGTAGTCTTCGAGGACGCAGTGTACTTCCACAAGAGCATCAAAGTGGCAGGCGCCGTGCTCGGGAGCGAAGTCAACGATGGACAGGTGTACCTGAGACTCAGGCCCACCGGCACCACAGAGGAAGGCATCTTGAGATTGGTGTCGGGGACCCCACAATGGAGAATGAGGATCCATTTGTGCGACTCCGAGTGCAACATGGAGGAGAGCGCAGACGACCTCGCTCACGGTCGACGTGTGCGGGCTCGGAGAGTAGGAAGCTCCGACGAGCCGTGGGTGGACAATCTCGACAAGGTCTTGCCGGCGCCAATCGAGGACGAGCTGGAGGAGCTGAGAAGGAAAGCGGGGAAGGCCCTGGATCCTGTGAACAAAGGGAAGGAGGAAGAGAAGCCAGTGAAGGAGGCCAAGAAAGACGAGAAGAGCAAAGCAAAGAAAAAGAAGAAGAAAGCCGAGAAAGAGGACGAAGAGAGCGCAGACGAGGAGGACTCGAGGGGGATACCCTTGGATGGAAGCAGACCAAAAGCAAGTTCACAGAAGAAAGGCAGACACCTCTTTGGAGGTACGGCGTTGGATCCTCGGCCCAGTGTAAGGGCCACTATAGCCAAGAGAGCCAGGCGCTTCCTTGCCAAGAAGGGACGGAAGGAAAGCGACTCATCGAGGAGCAGTTCCCCTTCAGGAGAGACGGCGGGGGAGGAGCCCCTGGATCAAAGCATCTTCACTCAGGCCGGGAAAGTGAAGAGTGCTGCGGAGCAGTTTCCTGGAAGCCTGAGCGCCCAAACCTTGAAGCAGATGAGAACGAACCTCCTGGAGAACATCGGTTTGGAGGATCGAAAAGGATCGTTACCAGCTGTGGCGGTCCAATACTTCCGCCAGGTGGTTCAGAAGCGGGCGGCTGGCCCGGCTGCCCGGGAGCTTTTGACGCTGGCTGCGTCGATCGACTTGTTGATCAAGTCGAGGCCATGTCACGCTCTCGACGTGATGACTCAACGCTTCAAGGCAATAGAGTCGGGCTTGAGCGGAGCTCATTGGACGGTGACACAGCGTCTAGAGCTGGTCCCGCAGGATGCGCCGACTCTGACCGGGCAGACAGAGATGCACGAGGCCAGAAAAGAGCAGTACACCGAGAGCCGTCTGAGGTGGCAAGCCTCCCTGCCGGATGGAAGAGCTGCGGGAGGACAGAGGACAGGCAAAGGCAAAGGAGGCGGAAAGGACGAAGGAAAGAGCAAGGACACCAGGAAGGGTGGCAAATGGCCGCCAGGTGGCCAGAGGGACAACGCGTGGAAGAAGAAGGAAGAGACGGGCACCAAGCCCACAGGCGGGTGAGGAGTTGTGCTGCAAGTCCATCGGGGGGAGGTAGCCCCTGGGAAGTTTCAACGGGGTCAGACATCCCTGGAGGCAAGAGCCTTGAGGAGGACCATCCATCCAAAGACTTCATCGAAGATGGCAAGCACGCACTTCCAATGAGGGGTGACAACACCAATGTCCTGGCCGAAGTGTCAGGCCTTTCTCCGGAGCTGGTGCCGGCTCCTGTGACGGCACCTTCAAGCGAGACGCCTGGGTTGAGGCCTGCAGGGTCGAATGGCCCAGCTACACTCCCCATCGGCGGACCTGCAATCGCCATGTCAAGTGCTCAGGCAAAAAGAGTTTGTGACGCCTCACCGAACTTGGTTGGAAGAACCCTCAAGCAGGTTGGCCCCGTTTTACTTCAGCGACTTTTAGAGTGCCTACCACTTCGCAGCAAGCCCACGGGCAAGGGGAGCTCTAAGTCACTTTTCCCGTTGCCTACATCTAGAAGTTGCTATGTTGAACTGGGGCTGGATTTTGATGATGAGGGTTTATCTTGGTTACAATCGGTTTGTCTCTGTCTTAACTCGTTATGGGGTGAGGACCTTTTTTATGATGGACCTATGAATGCCGGTCAAAGGCAATGCCTGAATGGACTTGCCCGGGATGTCGGTCGGATGTGTGACATTCAAGAAACTATACCTGAGCTGAGTTGGGGTGAGTTGTTCAAGGTCAAATCGGTGGACTACCGGGGTGAAGAGGTGAAGGTTGCCAGATACTTTCGTTGGTCCAATGTTGGACCAGCTTTGCCGAACGATGTGGGTTCAGTGAGCCTGTCCGAAGTATGTACTCTGGGGAGTAAACAGTATGTTGAAAACTTTGACATGTACCTGAAGGACCGCAGTGAGTGGGTGTTTTCAAAAGCACCCCGTGTGATGGTAGCTGATGAGGACTGGGCTGATGTCTGCACTGGGTTGGTGCGCGCTGGTGTGTGTGTTCTCCTGGAAGAACACGAGGTTTTCAACACTGGCAATGGCCCACTCCTTAATGGTTTATTTGGTGTTACTAAGGACGAGTTTGCTGCTGATGGGACTGAAATCTACAGACTTATAATGAATCTGATCCCATTAAACAACTTGTGCCGACCCATGACCGGGGATATTGGGACCCTGCCTTCGTGGGCTCTTATGAATCCACTGTTTCTGCAACCGTCGGAGCAATTGTTGGTGAGCAGTGAGGACGTGAAGTGTTTCTTTTACACTCTGTCTGTCCCTTGTTGTTGGTATAAGTACATGGCCTTTAATAAACGTGTACCTGATGAAGCTTTGCCCATGGATCTTCGTGGGAAATCAGTTTACTTGGCCAGTCGTGTACTCCCCATGGGATTTTTGAACAGTGTCAGTCTGGCACAGCACGTTCATAGAAATCTTGTTCAGTGGGGATTCCAACGGGACCCGTCTTCTGGTAACTGCCCTCAGAATGAATTGCGCAAAGACAAACCCTTCACAAGCGGAGACCCTGCATGGCGCGTCTATCTTGACAATTTCGATCTCCTCGAGCGGGTGGAGGCTTCCAAGGTGGTACCCACTCAGCAAGACATACCAGCCGGGGTTTTATCCCTGAGGCAAGAGTATGAGTTGTGGGGAATCCCCAGGAATGTCAAGAAGAGCGTGGTCCGGTCAACCAAGTGCGAGATGCAGGGGGCTACTGTGGATGGCGTTGCGGGGTTGGCGTACCCTAGGGAAAGTAAGTTGGTTCGCTACGTAGGTTTGGCAATGCTTCTTTGCGAGGCATCTTCGGGTACTCAGAGACAATGGCAGGTAACTTGCGGAGGGCTGGTGTATTTCTGTATGTTTCGTCGGCCTTTACTGGGCTCGCTCAACAGAGTTTGGACTCATATTGAATCGTTTAACACAGCTGCCCGTGTCAAGCAGGTTACACCTGA
This sequence comes from Symbiodinium kawagutii, assembly GCA_009767595.1. Taxonomy (NCBI): domain Eukaryota; class Dinophyceae; order Suessiales; family Symbiodiniaceae; genus Symbiodinium; species Symbiodinium kawagutii. The sequence continues at coordinate 31,604 of VSDK01026858.1, forward strand.
TGATTGCAAGGTGGAAGTTTATCGTCTCCTGGGACTTTTGGTTCTGGCCCGTCTGGACTTTCGTCTAGACATGCACCCCACCGTGACATGCAGTGACGCCTCCACGCAGGGAGGAGGTGCTTGCGTCAGTGCGGGGCTTACGGCCCTGGGTGGTATGGTCTCTGCGGGGAAGATACGGGGTCAAGTCCCTGAGTGTTGCCCTGAAATGTCGGTCTTGTCAATCGGTCTGTTTGACGGGGTGGCTGCCCTGAGAGTGGCCCTGGACTGCCTGAACGTGCATGTTTGCGGACATGTTTCAGTTGAAATCAGGGAAGAAGCTCACCGAGTAGTCGAAGCCAACTTTCCAGGTTCCTTGATGGTTAACTCTGTGGAGGAGGTTGACATGGCCATGGTCCGTTCCTGGAGCACCTTGTTCACTCAGTGTTCTATGGTTTTGATCGGGGCAGGGCCACCCTGCCAAGGGGTTTCCGGGCTTAATGCCTCCCGCAAAGGGGCACTCAAGGATTTGAGGTCATCCTTGTTCGTTCATGTGGACCGCATCCGTCAGTTGGTAGCTTCTGCGTTTCCATGGTGTGCAGTGCACTCCATCATGGAGTCAGTTTCCTCTATGGACAAGCAGGACAGGGATGTTATGTCTTCTTCGTTCGGATGTGATCCCATCATGTGTGACGCTTCCGGAATTACCTGGTGCAACCGTCCTCGCCTTTACTGGCTCTCGTGGGATTTGGAACCCATGGAACATGCTTGTTTGGTTCAATCCGGTGACTTGCAGGAACTTAAGCTCTCCTTTCGTGGTGACATCCATGACTGCCTTACCCCCGGTTGGCGTAAAGCTGACCCTTCTTTGTGCTTCCCAACTTTTACTACCTCTCGTCCTCGTGAAAAGGCAGGCCACCGGCCCGCTGGTGTGAAGCAATGTTCCCTGGAGGAACTCCGAAGGTGGCATGAGGATGCTTTCCGCTTTCCCCCTTACCAATATAAGTGGTGTCATTCCGTGGTCAACTCCCATGGTGAATGCCGATTGCCAAACCCTGAGGAACGGGAATTGCTCTTAGGCTTCCCCCGGGGATACACCTCGTTTTGCCTTCCTAAAAATCAGCGAAAAGGTGCCAGCTTTGCTGATACCAGGCTTACACTTCTTGGAAATACCTGGTGCGTCCAGGTCATTGCTGTGCTATTGGCGCAGCTTTTCTCTCGTCTGGGATGGATTTCACCTATGGGCCCCCGCGAGGTTGTAGAGTCCTGCAAAGCAGGCACACACACCTTGGTTCAAGGGCGGCTGTTGCGGCTACCAATGCGGGGCAATCGCGCAAAGTGCGAGGTCCCTGAGTACCAATTGGCAACTCAATTGGGCAATTTGCTTTCCCTTAAGGGGGAAGACATTTTACTCACCACTCCAACTTCTGGACTGGTTAAGTTTCACCGGTTGAGAGCGAGTGTTCCTGCTCGCCTTTGGCGCTGGCAGGTTATTGCGGGATGGAAATGGCAGAACCGCAATGACCATATCAACAACTTAGAACTCCGTGCAATCTTGACAACTTTTAAGTGGAGACTGGAACATCGGCATCACTTCAACTGCAGGTTGATTCACCTCACAGATAGTTTGGTGTGTTTACACGCACTATCCCGAGGAAGGACTAGTTCACGAAAGCTGCGACGAGTAATGGCCAAGCTTAATGCCCTTGTATTAGCATCCAATGTTCAGCCCGTATGGGCCTATGTCCATACAGAGCAGAACCCTGCTGACCGCCCATCGAGGTGGGGGCAGCGGGTTCGAACTAAGTTCCGCAATGGGAAGAAGTCGGTTGCTTGAAGGCAAGGATGCAAAGACAAGGGCAGCTCAGCGTCAACAACTCGGTTCTCTTCGTGACCTGACAGTTCAACCTGCTACAAAACGCCGATATCAGATTGCTACTCAGGGGTTCTTTTCGTACCTTGACAAAGCCGGGGTCGCCATCCCTGCACAGAAAACAAAACTGGACCAATTACTCTGTGATTATATTGAACATTTGTGGAGCAGTGGTGCTGGTCGTGGACAAGCCAACGACACAGTTGCTGGCTTGCAAGACATGCAACCAAGCTTGCGTCACCATTTGCCATCCTCTTGGCGCCTTTTGAAGACTTGGTCTATAAACGAGGTCCCTAATCGGGCCCCTCCTTTTCCAGAACACGTGGTACAAGCCATGGCTGGATGGGCCTTTTTTCATGGCCATGTTTCATTTGGCATTTCTTTGCTGATTGGATTTTACGCTATGCTGAGAACCGGGGAACTTTGTACCCTGAGGTCTTCTCACATTGTTGGGTCGGCGCGGGACAGACAGCTCCTGATCAGCCTTGGCCTGACTAAAGGCGGCAAGCGCCAGGGTGCCGCTGAAAGCGTTATCCTGGGTTTTTCTCCTGCTGTCACCTTGGTTAAAGCTTGGAAGTTGACTTGTCAACCAGTTACCCCCCTTGTTCCTTCAGTTTATGCATGGCGGAAAATGTTTAATGAATGCTTAGCCAGCCTTAAACTGGATCACTTGGAGTTTCGACCGTACTCCCTCCGCAGGGGGGGAGCTACGTTTTGGTTCAGTAAGCACCAGTCTCTTGACAGGTTGCTAGTGCAAGGCCGTTGGGCCTCGGCTAAAACCGCACGAATATATGTGAACGAGGGAGTTGCTTTGTTAGCTTCTCTCAATGTGCCAGCTAGCCATGCCAGTGTTCGACCGTTTATACAGATTTTCACCCGTGAAGTTGATGATCCTAAGCTCGCCACACTTGATCCTCCTAGCGGAAGGGCTGGGGGACGTGGTAGAGGATCCAAATCGCATCCGAAGAAGCGGACAAAAGGAGCATTTTTTCAAGCCGATCACTTTTCAGTTTCGTTTTCACCCCTTTTTCCTCAGCATGACATTCAAATGTCATCACCCTGCAGCAGGATGCCTGAGGTCTGGCTCGGTATTCCTGTTGGGGTTTTTCACCAGGCTTTCGTTCCCGTGTCAGGGGTCTGGCCCGACCGTGGAACTTCAACTAAGGAGGTGTAAGGGGTGATGTTATTTCCTGTTTTTCGTTCTAACTAATTTATATTTTGACAAATCCGCTGCGAAGTGAATAAAAGGGAACCTCTGCATCTTTGGAATCCCGTCTCGGATGTTAAGATGCATAGTGTGACCCCTTTATTCCGTAGTGTGTCGGCTCTGCTCCCTCCCTTCCCAACCCCTTTTTTCTCTCCTTCTTTTCCGGGTAGAGGATCCAAATCGCATCCGAAGAAGCGGACAAAAGGAGCATTTTTTCAAGCCGATCACTTTTCAGTTTCGTTTTCACCCCTTTTTCCTCAGCATGACATTCAAATGTCATCACCTTGCAGCAGGATGCCTGAGGTCTGGCTCGGTATTCCTGTTGGGGTTTTTCACCAGGCTTTCGTTCCCGTGTCAGGGGTCTGGCCCGACCGTGGAACTTCAACTAAGGAGGTGTAAGGGGTGATGTTATTTCCTGTTTTTCGTTCTAACTAATTTATATTTTGACAAATCCGCTGCGAAGTGAATAAAAGGGAACCTCTGCATCTTTGGAATCCCGTCTCGGATGTTAAGATGCATAGTGTGACCCCTTTATTCCGTAGTGTGTCGGCTCTGCTCCCTCCCTTCCCAACCCCTTTTTTCTCTCCTTCTTTTCCGGGTAGAGGATCCAAATCGCATCCGAAGAAGCGGACAAAAGGAGCATTTTTTCAAGCCGATCACTTTTCAGTTTCGTTTTCACCCCTTTTTCCTCAGCATGACATTCAAATGTCATCACCTTGCAGCAGGATGCCTGAGGTCTGGCTCGGTATTCCTGTTGGGGTTTTTCACCAGGCTTTCGTTCCCGTGTCAGGGGTCTGGCCCGACCGTGGAACTTCAACTAAGGAGGTGTAAGGGGTGATGTTATTTCCTGTTTTTCGTTCTAACTAATTTATATTTTGACAAATCCGCTGCGAAGTGAATAAAAGGGAACCTCTGCATCTTTGGAATCCCGTCTCGGATGTTAAGATGCACATGTGTACTTACATACATACATGATACATGTGTACTTACATACATTCATTCATTCATACATACATACATGTGTACTTACATGCAGAGGCAAATGTACACATATATTTATATATTGCTACTGCTACAACTAGAAAATCACTGAGACTCATGACCATCAATAACGGCTAAGTAGCTATATCAATGCACCATGGTATCATGAAGCTTCTACCCCTGCGCCGCTGGTCGTTCAATGGTACCGTTGTGATCTTGTCGTACATCGAAGAGCTGAAATGCAACCAGCGATGCAGAAACAACCATAGGGACACACCAATGCCGCACCATGTGGCTATGGGTCAAAATTAACCAACTATAAATCGGATATAGTAAACAGCCTGGTTAATGATAGGGGAACCAGGGGTACGGGGTGAACTGACCCACTGCCATATGGTGATGTTTATCAATGTTGGATCCAACCATTGATACATCTAATCCACTCAATGTTTTTCCTGAAGGGATTGAAGATGTCGAGATTTGGTTGGCCATTGTCACATCCTGAGGAAAGGGCTTGGAAGCTGATGGAGCCAATGTGGATTTGATGCGATGCCTCCAGGGCCGAGTGGAAAGATGGAAGTTATATCCGGACCCAGTGCTTTGGCGCTCAATACCGGTGATCATTGAAATATGGCAGGGATGTGTATCATTTCGCGCCTTGCACTGGCGGCTCTAGGGAGAGAGAGAGAGATGTGCCATGATGACATTACTGATGCGTCATGGAAGTTTTTTGTGTTGATCGACCAGTGGTTCCAGTCCATGTTGAAACTGCTCAACTCAAAATTCCTAGCATCTGTGTGCAAGAGAGGATATGCTAACTAAGAGCCTGCCTTGTATAGATGCGAGCACACAGGCACATCAGAATTTCTCACTGACTTGCTTTGCTATCTCAGGACCTACCAGCAGATTGGAAAGATTCTGATCGCTCAGAATTCTCCTGCATGTCCGCACTGTTGCGTGAAGGGATTATTGCGAGTTTGTCAAGCGGTGAGTCGATGAATTTGCTAGCAAATGCGAGCTTCTCGGCATCAGAGAAGTGTTCGGGCACGTTCCCAGGTTTAAGCTCATAGGTCATGTTGTTCATCCGCCAATGACGAAATGACTTGTTTCCCATAAATTCCACTAAACAAGGATATGGCCAGAGGATATGATCCAAGAAAGTAGCTCAATTAACTAACAAACTTCATGAATGGTGGTTTCCTAAAGGGTTTTCCTATAGGTTTCCCATGGTCTTCCCATGCCTTCCTGAGATTTTTTGCTGTAAACCAATGGGTTGAATCAACCAATCCCATCATTGAAAAGTTGTGAAATCAGATCCTTTGCAGGCGCAGCTGGCACTTTTTCCACGGGCTCTTCGCAGTACGTGACCGCGCGGGCGTTGTCAGATGGCTGGGAGTCCACTGAGCGCGAGACCAACTTCTGCAGGGTGCTCGCAGAACTCTCCCCGGGTGATCGGTGCCAAGAATCCCGGCAGCAACAGCGGTTTTGCAGCTGCAGGGAGTCACGTTCTGATTGAATCCACATCAGTTAGATCTAGTACAAGGAGGCTTTTTTTTTTGTGGCGTTATCTTTCGAGAAGATGATGGAAATGGAATGAAACAATGAAGTCGATGTCATTGATGGTCTTTGACTCGTAAAATTCACAGACAGGGCTGAGGTGAAATATATGGCAGCCCATGGCCGCCCGCAATAGTCGACCTGATAAACACGGTAGCCTATATAGCTATCCCTACATGCTTCACTTCGCACACGAGCTGTTTCTCGTGGTTTCTCGTTGAAGTCAAGATTCGTAGACAAGTTCGGACCAGCTGATTCCAAGGTCAAGACTTATGGTGAGCATGACTTCTTGCAACTGCGAAAGGCATACGCCTCATATGCCAGCCAAGGAGCCATGCTTCATGGGTGGGGCTTGACCTGTATGCAACACGTTCTCTTGGGCTTCTCTGTTTGTTTGCTGTGCCATGGTGCTGAATGAGTGACTATCGATGTCGCTTCTGATATTTCCTGATGTTTCTTGCTTCAACTATTTTTGGGGAAAGGCCTGCGTAGCCAACCAAAGCCAGTGACTTGGAATATGTTGCATAGGTTTTTTGGAGATTTGAATGCCTCCAAGTGCTTTCTTTTCTTGGAGCATAATCGAAAGACAATTTGAAGTCAAACCTCCAACTTACGGAAGGTTGGTAGTCCTTCAGAAGAGATGTCAGAGAAGAACTGTCAAGAGAGATATGTGTGCGTGTGTGACTCACAATGGTACGAAAATCAGTGTGCCGCCACGGTTTTGAGTTTTTTCCATGTCCCCATAGAGAAAGGCACAGAGCAACAGATTCAAAGATCGATCGTCAGAGATAGATGTTTGCAACTGGGAAACAGACAGGTAAAGAGACAGACAGACAGACAGACAGACAGACAGACAGACAGACAGACAGACAGACAGACAGACAGATAGATAGATAGATAGATAGACAGATTAAGGAATAGATAACAAATAGACAGATACATGGAGAATGATGGATAGGTAGATGCATACTCCTAGAAAGAAAGGTCGACAGATCGAGAGAGAGAGAGAGAGATAAATTGGAAAGATAGGAAAAGCGAGAGATAGACAGATACATAGATATATAGATATATAGATAGAAGATGATAGAAGTGTAGATAGAAGATATGTAGAAAGATGGATCAAGAGATGGAGAGATGTAGATAAAGATACATACTTTGAGAGATCCTGCACAGACATACAGGCAGACAGGCAATTGATAGATAGACAGACCGACGGGTAGATGAGATGAGATTGGATTGGATGGGATAGGATAGATAGATCGATAGATTTGTTATTGAATAGATATTTGAGATTGACATATAATATAGTCAGAAAGATTGATAGCCAAATAGCGAGGCAGATAGATGGATCGATAGATAGATGTTCAGAAATAACTCGATGGGAAATATATTCAGAATGCAGATAGATAGATATAGAGAGAGTGAGACAGACATACATAGATCGACAGATAGACAGAGAGGTAAACAGATAGACAGAGAAACCAACAGACCTATTCCAGCCATTTGTCGCTCTCATCCACGCATGGCAGTCATCCTTTCTTTTTTCCATAGATTTCTTATTTTTGGAACTTTTGCCAGCGCCTTGTGCCGTGCGACTGGTAATTCACTGCAAGCCGCTTGTGGCTTTTGTGGTCTGCAAAGGAGGAGAGGTTCCTTCCGACCTGACAAAAGACCTGGAAGACTCTTTACGAAGGCCCGGTTTGTGATGATCAGCAGGGAAACCTCTTCACGCCTGTTCAGGCTTGAAAGTACAACGTGAGAGGATTGGGGTGTGTTTGTTTATGCTATACCATGCGCTGATATAATCACCTCTGATCTTTATTGCTATATTCAAATACCGTTTATCAGCATGCCAGTCCATCGGATGTTCATGATCAGCCTGACCTGGTGCTTCAGGGGCCCTTTACGGCACTCCGAGCTGGACACTGACTGGAATTTCCTAACGACTTGGGACTACAAGTACACCATCCAAGCCTTTGACGAAGACAACAGAGAAACCTTGGAGAAGCTGGTGAGAGGCCAGGCAGAAGCTATACCACTCAAGGAGCTCTGCTGGCTAACTCTGCATGGGCAAGATTAGTTCAAAAGTTCCAAAACTGAAAGTCCTGCTCACTCCCTGGGTCGGTTTGTGGCTCACACTCCTCAGGATCACCTGAGATCCAACCCATATTCTTTGCTGCACAGGGTCTACAGCTTGGTCAAGTTGCTTGGCGTGACAGGGGTCTCACATCTAGCGGCAAGATGCGGCAAGCGCAGCATACAGTAACCACCCAAGCGTCCCCAATCATCCTTAGTGCCTTCGTGATCTATGGTTAAGCCAGGGGGAAGCTGCAAGCCACAGCCGCTGTATTCAACTGAGGATCAGGAGCCTGTCCAGCAAGGCCAAGCATTTCCTGGTCTTCGCCAACGAAGCTCATGGCCTTGAGAGGAAGATCAGCCCAGATCAAGTTCCGGCTGCTGGGGCCGTAAGGCGCTACGACCTCAAGGGAGACACTCGAAAGCAGAAGCCTGGCACAACGAGCGCGCCGGGCATAGGTAGCGGCCATGAGAGATGTAGCCACGTGAACAGCGCGAAGACCATGGATTGCAAAATGATTGAACTGATGATGATGATGATGATGATGATGATGATGATGATGATGATGATGATGATGATGATGGATGATGATGGATGATTATGATGATCATGATGATGATGATGATGATGATGATGATGATGATGATGACGATGATGACGATGATGATGATGATGATGATGATGGATGATGATGGATGATGATGATGATGATGATGATGATGATGATGATGATGATGATGATGATGATGATGATGATGATGAAGATGATGATGAAGATGATGATGATGATGATGATGATGATGACGACGATGATGATGATGAGGATGATGATGATG
>VSDK01026858.1:49910-68968 GCA_009767595.1 Symbiodinium kawagutii
GTTTATGGTTGCTGGTAGTGATGGTTAAAGTTACTAAGTTAGTTCAAAAGTAGTGGCAGCCGATGGACTTGAAGAGATGAGCTGTGGCTTTTTTGCTCTTGATTCCTTTTGCTCTTGATTCCTTCGCTTTTTTGTGACTGTTAGACTGAATTTCACCCCCAAGCTGAATCAGTGCTGATTTCACTGTATTACATTGTATTACTTGGTTACTTCACTTCAAGTGTCATAGCAGTGGAGTTTGATACTGATTTTAACCTGTCAATCATGTTCCTTCTTTTCTCCGGGCATTGGAATTGATTCTTATGATACATGTTTGACCGCACGCTTGACCGCAACGCAGCCGCGGCAGGTTTGCAAGCGGACAGCTTCCATCATCCCAACATATGGGCGTTTCTCAAAATAAATGGTTGGTTTAGTACTGCAAATGGTTAATGAAGGATGATTTAGGCGTACCCCTCTTCATATTGTGTGTGTGTTTTTGTTTTTTTTGGTTTTCGTCATCGAACATTCGTACTGATGATTCAGGGGCACCCCTCTTTTGGGAAACCACCATATCCCAGACAGGTCTCAAAGAAGTGGTGCTTGACCAATTGCAACAGCTATTGCGACAACAAGCGGCTTCGATGTCGGTTTGGGCCCTAGTCCTTGGACACTGGGCATGGTGACTAGGGTTGCAAGTCAGGACCTGGCTTCTGGGATTCAAGCAGAGGTGAGCATTGGCTTAGTAGATCACTTAGATTGATTGGCTTAGTAGATCACTTAGATGGCTGAATGTGATCCTTCACATTCCAGATGAAGCTGCTCTTGTCTTTGAACCTTCCCAGCTTGGTAGTCAAACATTCCATGAAACTATTTGCAAACGGTTGTCATTGTGATGCACTGGGAAAGGCGGGATTATGTGTTGCCAAATCATTGCAAGATCATGCGACACTCACTTCCAAAGAGTCTTGAAAATCACAATTGACGGGGCCTGGCGCTGCAAAAAAAGGTTTGGCACGAAGCACATGTGGACGGAAGGTACGGCTAATATAAAGATATATTTGAATATGTTTCAGACGTCCTGTAGTGTTATACTATGGTAAACTATCGTGTGATATATGACGATGTATGATATATGCAGTATTTGCGCCAAAAATGTATAGAATACATCATGCAGTACAATTCTTGAGGTGGTGGTAGTGGTGGTGGCGATGGTCCCCAGTCCGCCAGGTCCATCAAGCCCGAGATGGCAGGCGCGGCGAGTCTCAGACTTAGTTTGAAACATCGTTCAACTCCAAAAGGAGCAGGAGACCCGTCCCAAACCCCTGAGAAAGGTAGGTTTTAAGCATCACAAATGTCACAAATGCCCTAAAGAGAAGGGATATGGAAGGATTTTGGGTGCCAAATGGTGGTACAGAAGATGTGCCAAACGAACTGAGCATAGCACTGGGCACGGCTGCCCCACAGCGGGCCGCTGCCGAGTCTTGGGTGCTGTATCTGCAGCGAACTTGCCCTCCAGCTCGGAAGCTGTGCCACCATCCTCCAGTCCCTGGCATCTGGGCGCCAATGGAGTGCTTGGAATGGTGACTTTATGCTGGTTGCTTGATGTTGAATTCCCATGAGATGTGTAATGCGGCTAGTTAGTGCTGGTTACTTGATGTTGAATAATACTGACTTTATGCTGGTTACTTGATGTTGAATCCTAAGATGTATAGTTCATTAATCCGTAATTGGTGGTGAATGATGATCATGATGGCTAGTCAGCCGTGATTCAGGGCTTTATTGGAAGAAACTACAACAGCCACTCTCCATGATCTCCATGTGGAGGTGTCTATGAATACCATCACCCCCAAGCGTTCATGTTCTTTTCATTGTTGAAAGGATTGCCTTGATTGGGGATACATGGGGATACCCATCAGTTGCGGACTGCTCCAGATTCACAACACCCTCTGAATGATGTCCTTTATAGGCTTTGCGTTTTCCTGAAGCAGTGTCCCAAGTTGCAGTCCAAAATTTTCAATACTTGCTGACCCGGCTTGGGAAAGTATTCTATTGGTGCACAGGTCATGCAAATCTTTTCTTACACGTAGAACCTAGTCCAGTTCTTGTGGAATGAAGACAAAACAAAGTCTTGAGCTTTCAAACAATTATCCTCAGTGGGTCGCAGTGTTTAGACCAGACCGTGAAACTGTATCTTGTCACATTCATGTGGGCTTGTAGCCACACTTGTTGCCTGGTCCAATTTTGAGGTACGACGGAGCAGCTGACACCGCAAGCGATCTGTTTAATGGACTCTCAGATGCTTTCCAGGACAGGCGCATCCCAGCATCCGTGCTGTGTCAGGGCGTCACCTGCCATGGCCTGCCACGAAGGACGTTTCAGTGTCCTCTGCTTGGCGGACTGGCGGTCTTCAGCCACTAGCGGTCATGTCAATGATTGCCAGGTGGGACATGTCGAATCACATGTCCCCTGAGGTTCAGAGAATGATGAAAACCCTGGGGCCTTGCTTGTGAGAGTGTTGAAGCAGCAAATTTCAGAGGGAGAGAGAGACACAGATAGAGAGCGAGGCATGCCATTGATATGGAGATGCCACATAATCATAATTAAACTATAAACCTTTTTAAAGGTAAGATGGATGATGCAGGGTCTTGGGTTAACCGCACCAACACGTCATTTTTCCGTGGAAAGTGGAAGAGAGAGAGAGAGAGAGAGTTCCAGGCTCTCACCACCTGAAGATTTCCGCTGCGCATCAGGTTGGTTTGGTCTTTGTTCTGATGCGCATGTGGCTGCTCTTTGATTTTGTTTTTTTACTTGCAGCTTGGTGCTGCACTTTTCCCTCAAGCGCGTTGCTAGAGATGCAAGATGGCGGAACTAGGAAATGATCTCGGATCCCTTTTCTTTGGAAAAGAACCTGGGACTTCAGGATCCAAACGGATCCTTCCACCTTCTGCCGCAGAGAACGGCTCAGCCGTCAGCAGATTGAAAGGCTACACCGGAATCCAACGGGCATGTGACAAAAGTGACTCAAGGTCATTGTCGTACCATGTAACATCATGCAAGGCCATAGCAATGCTCTAGCCCAATTGCACATGTAATGGCATCATATGCATTTACGCATTTACGGTTCGAGACATGTATGGTTCCTATGTGGCATCCACTGGAGCTATTGCATTGGCACATAGTGTTCACCATGATGCTGGTGGCCTGGAGCCTGCCGCGTGTAAACAGAGCCCTCAGGCTGGCGCAAGTTTGCAGCCCGAGGGGTAGCAGTTCCCAAGCTGGTTCAACTGGTTGTGGCAAATGCACGGGCTACAGCCAGCTGTTCAGGGAGTCAATCGGATGCTGGAAAATCATCGAACATCATCTCAAGCTTAAATCAATCAGACCGCCTCATGGCCCTGTGGCATCACCTGTCGTAGGTACGCATCTCTGTGCGATTCAGCATGTTTCAGCATTTCCAACCTGAGTCAGTTGAGACAGCGAGCGCATACCAGTACCAGTGCTGGGGTCTGTAGGGCTTGCTTGGCGAGGCTTCTTTGCGGCTGGATTGAAAAAATGGAAAGGAGTAGAAGATATCGAAAACCCTGAGAAATCATCTATTTATGCTGGAATTTCCATTGCCATGTTGGTTTTCCAGAGGGTATCCCTCCATACATTGGCGCGACTCGGTCATCCACCACAGTGGTTCAACACTTGGACTGGACTGCGAAGCACTCAGTATTCTTGACCCAGGTGCAGGATAAACCTGTCAATGGTGGAACGGGTGTGGATGACCTAAAGCCCGAAAGTATGGCACAGCTGAGGCCGAGAGCCTTTGAGTTGCGTCTCAGCAGGGACCCCAGCCAGTAACTGGACACCTTCTGGCGTCCAGAAAAATGCAGCTGCGAAAGACCCTGGGTTGTTCATTGTACTGTAAGAGGTCATAGGGAGGCTGGATGTCATACGGCTGGATTATTGGGGATGAGTCCATCCAAAAAAAGATTACTGGATGACCAATCGCACTTTTCAAACCCTCAGCCATCCACCTCCGATGTTTGAAGGCAACTTCACGAACGATCGGTAGAGTTGGTGAGGCTTTCGCTTTCTGTTTTCCACAGCTCAGCCATGGGGCGTCTTGCTTGTCTTGGCTTACCATGGTTGCGTTAAGGTGGTGATGTTTGAAGCTACAAGACTTGATTGGGAGCCACAAGAACCGCGATGGTTTATGTTCTAGACATGTTTGGATTCGAGTGTCAATGAACTGAGGGTCGCATGTGTTACGCTGTGGTGGCAAGATGGTTTCTTAAGATGCGGTTACCGGTTCCCCCCAGTCATCCAATATTAACCATTTATGATATCAAACCGCCTATTGTTTGGTTTTCCCAAGTTTGGGAGGGACAACTGCCGATAATGATTTGATGAATTGCGATGATTGGAGTTGAATCAACGGCTGGTAGTGTCGTGGGCGCTGTTGGAATTCAGTGGTTCGTCAACCCATAAGGTGAACATCCATTGTTTGGATCATTTAGATCCACAAGAAGCATTAGATTATGCATAGATCTAGAATAAAACCTATGCTTCTTTGCCAAGCAACATCCCCAGTGCGTCACATCCAATGTGTTCCAAAGGAGGGTGTTACTTTTTGGTGGTCAACATACTTAGTTCCGACTCGTTATCCAACCAGCTCTTGCTACAGTCGTGGGAAGCCCTCGCAGAAAAATATAAACAACCAACGATTGTAGATCGCAAAGCCTAAATGGCATGCAGTGAACAACCTCCTGGTCCATCACTCGGTTGTACAACCTCTGTGATTCATCAGGTCGATGGGGCTGATTCTGACGTGACTTCTCGGCTGGTCCATGGCTTAGCAGATGTCAACGGGTTGCTGGGTCCCTGGATGCCCCTGGTATATATAAACTGGAGTCCAGTTGGACTTTTTGGCATTGAATTTTCGGACCTTGCCGACCTTTTCAGAATTACATTCGTGCTACTTGGTCAGCTGAACAGTGAATGATTCGAACGGTCGAGTTATTTGTAGATGGTTTTTGATCTAGGATGCATTTAGTGCATTTTAGTGCTACATTTTCACAATGTATGTGAATGCCATTGGAATTGTAAGCCCATGCGCAGCATCAACGGTTTGACATGGAACTTCACCGCGTGGCCCTCAGGGTAAAAGTCTCAGTGGGCATCCCGGGAGGAAAGCACGCTTTTTGAAAGGGCTACTTCAGGACTGTCTTCGAAGCTTGATCCACCAAGGGGCCTTGGAAGTGATGTTCAGTGCAAGCCATCCAATATCGTGGCATGGGAAATGGACCGTTCACCACCACTAACTAACTGTCCGCTTTGGAAGGCTATTGTCCGCCGACAACCCGGCTTCTGAATACCAAGCCATTGCATGCCATTCCCAGATATTACCAGACATTACAAGTGAATGCTAATTGGAATTTGAAAGTGTGAGAAGAAAGGTGATCCAAAAGATAGATTGGACCACGAGCCCAAGCCTAAGCCTCTGAGCTCTTGGGGATTTGTTTCATGCTGGTTCAACTTCAAGGCTTCGCAGCTTCCCCTCAGGGTTTGCATGATGCGTTCATTGTTGCGTTCCATGTTGCGCGGTGGCTCGCGGTCAGGATCTCTCTGATTTGTAGCGAGCTGAGTTTGAGCAGAGATGGCGTGCCATCTGGCCATAGGAATAGTTCCTTAAGCCACATAGGACCCCACAAAATGGTATTTTTACACACATTTACGACTATACATGGATATAGATGGATATAGCCCTTTAAAATTTACTAGCGGTTGATATTGGATGATTCTGGGGGGTGGCCCTATATGATGAAACCAGCATTTCATGCCATAGCTCAGCATCCTTCGGTTCCCTGCGCTGGTGCGTGGCTGGCAAGGATCAGAGAGCTTCGAAGCGCGCTTTTCCCACCAGGTGCGGTTTGTTGCATGTCACTCAAGCTGGAGGCGTTGTGTTTTTGATAGCAATTCACCATTTAACAACGACTTGACATGAATTGACCATTATCAACCATTTTGTGTCTTCTTTGTGTCGCAATTTTTCAGAACCTGCTGGACGCTGATCATTTCAATTCCAGTCAGCTACCACGGCCATTCAAACGCGGAGATCCGAACGTTTCGCGATGCATCGCTGTTGGACGATCTCCAAGTGCAGCGCATGTGGATCAGGGAGATCGAAGAAGGTCGGAAGGGCGACCCATCGGATCCATCCTCAGAGATCGCAACTCTCCAACTCTCCAACGGGCTGCGTTGATCACCAAAGTCGCAACGCCGTCCCCCTGGGTTTTTGAGGCCCAAAGATGCCACCTTACGAGCAGGGCTTTTGCTGAACGGCGTTGTCGGCAGCTTAGAACTCGTTCGATCACCAGTTCTGCAGTTTCCTGCGTCCAAGTTCTGCAATGTTCTAATTATGTGTCCAAGAGTTTTTTGAAATTTGAGGCCTGTCATGTCCTGTCCATTCTTCCGAGGCATTTTTAGAGAATGGTTCAGCAGTGCGGCCCGGCGCCCAGACCAAGAGAATCGACCAAGAGAGGCCAAGAGCTGAAGCCTATAGCCATTGAGGCCTGTGCTTGTTTTCGCTTGCAGATGCGGTGGCCTGAGTGCATTGTCGTGATGATTTTGGCTGGTAGATAGTGGTGGCATATTGCCACATGTGAGTCATATCAATGGCATGGTATTTTGATGTATTTGCAATGGGATGCCAGGGGTATATTTAGAAAGTGAGGTCTGTTGATGGCATTTTTAGAAGGAGCAGAAACTGACAAATACCTGTAGTATGTGCTAGGGTTGCTAGGGGGATGGTGCTACAATCGCTACAAGGTGCCCACTTTCCTAGTGATATAAATTTCATTGTAGTTGTTACTTGGGAATCCCTTGCGTGTTTCACAGACTGCCCTCTCAAGATGAGCATCGGTTTGCCAGTCGATGTTTCCATTGTGATCGTGGCGTGTGTTGATGACACACGCAGCCGGCATTGAATGCATATTGAATTCCTATCTCTTGTTGACCATGGCATTTTGCTCCTGCTTCTTTAACCAAATGTCTCCTCCACGTTGAACAGCCTGTAATTCAGCTGGTGTTCAAACACGTTCAAACAATCTTTACTCGTCCGCTCGCGTGCCCAGCCGTGGCTTCAAGGCTTCAAGGCAGTTGGAAAAGGTTCACCCACAGCCAGCCAAGATTTGGTTAAGGAATCGATTAACCAGCCAGGATTTGGATAGTGCTGCCCAAAGCTTCCCTGATCGATCTTAAGATGGCAATAAGGGCACTAAAGCAGCAGAGAGGAACGATCTTAAGATGGCAATGAAAGTATGAGAGCAGCAGAGAGAGAGAGAGAGCTTCATGAAGCTCAAAGAGCTCGCCCATACACGGCAATAAGAAAGCAACTTGTCATAGCCGTCAGGGCTCATAACAAAACATCTCCCCAGCCAAAAAAAAGCAAAGTGCCCGACAGCATCCGACAGCCGAAAGAATCAGCCAGGTGAAAAGCAAGGGTTCAAAGGGTCTCGGACCGACGCAGCAATCTCTAACATCTCTAACTGCAAGTCCCAGGGCACCATGGCTGGACGCGGAGGTGTGGAGCTTGTCCTTCTGGTCTTTGAGTAGGTGGTTTCTTCCCTCAACTGGATGAAGAAAGCACACATAAGTATGAAGAATCCATGAGGAGCAATGAAGATCGTGGATGGGGCATGGATCCCGTATATGGTTCCATATGATTCCAGGATTCGAGATAGCAACTGATTCTTGTGACATTGCCCCCGCCTTCCTAGTGCTGGATACTTTCCAGGCTATGCCGCTGACATGCCGCCCTCAGTGCTTCCAGATGAACAGCTGACAGCGTGGTTAGAAAAACTGCGACTGAACGGTTGCTTGGCGTTGGAACGTGATGTTGATCGAATTCCAAGCCCTGAATTTAAGCCATGTTGCGCCTATCCCAACTTGCCCAACTTTCTAAGCTACACATTTTGACCCCAACAGCTGTTTGAGTGTAGTTTTGAAGTGCTGCGGGGTTGGCAAGCCACAATCATCCGAAATTTGCACCATAGGCCAACAAAAATGGCTACCAAACTTGAAGGCCGGATTGCACAACATTGACCCATTTCAGCTACTGTCCCTAACCATCCAGTTTCAGTTTCTCAGGGCTGTAGAACACCAACCCCGTTCGATCCCACCACATTTGTGGCAACCTTTCAGCTACGAAGGTGAAATTTCAGCTCAGTGACCCCAACTTTCCATCTTTCAGGCTGTAACCTCCAACCCCCGGATTTCAATGATTGGATGCTTTGGCTGTTCTTGCAGCAATTTCCACCGCATTGAGGCTATACTGGGAAAGCACGAGAGTGGTGCCAGAACATGGGGGCTGTGAGCGATCCTTGGCGGAAGATATCGGAAGATGACCGGGAAGCACCTCATGGGAGATCCACTTGTGAGTGAGCCAGCCATGTCACCATCAGTTACGCTGAAGAGCTCCTGCTGGGTTTGTTAAATTTGGGTGGATTGCAGCTATGAACGTAGCCTTTTAGCTTTTTTTGGGATATGATTGATTTACCATATAAATCAAATAACCACTAAAAGTTGGAGTTTTAGCAAGGGATCTAACAGCCACCAAGATCCTGAAGGGCTCATCTACAGTCCCGCTTCAAGTGGGAGCCAGTTTTGGGGCACTGTGAAGTGCCATACGGGCAAACTGTTTGCTCATCCGTTCACTTGCACCCCTCTTGGACCATCATCAAGCAATATCCTCCAACAAGTAGTGTTGCCATGTGTTGCTCATCTCATATTATTCACCATTAAACAGCTCATTCACCAGCCAAGCTGCAGCTGGTCACCCCATGATGCCTGGGCCCCTGACATCCACCAGCTCATTCACCAGCCTAACCAACCAGCTAACCAACCAGCTAACCAACCAACCAGCCAGCCAACCAGCTAACCAACCAGCTAACCAACCAGCTAACCAACCAACCAGCCAGCCAACCAGCTAACCAACCAGCTAACCAACCAGCTAACCAACCAGCTAACCAACCAACCAGCCAGCCAACCAGCTAACCAACCAGCTAACCAACCAGCTAAGCTGCAGCCCATGATGCCCAGGTGCAAGAGATCTTGGAGAATTGGACGGACTTTGCAGAGCACTGTAGCCTGAAGCCTTTGGAGCGCCGACGTCGCTTGGAGAGATCGACCGGTGCCGCCATTGCCAAGGGTAGAGCATGCTGAGTTGGGTGGTTTAGAATGGTTGGTGGCTGACATATGTTGTTAATAAGGCTTAAGAATGATTAAGATATGTTGTTAGAAATGGTGAATAAAGCTTGAGAATGTTGAAGAGATATGTTGTTAAAAATGGCTAAAACCATTCTGAAGAATGGTTAAGACGTATTGTTTAAAATGGCTAACTAAGCTTTCGAGTAATAAAGATATGATATGTTGCGTAAACATAGCTAGTAAAGCTTAAGAGTGTTGAAGATATGTTGTTAAAAATGGCTGGAACAACTTCATAATAGTTAAGATGTACTGTCAAAAATGGCTAATGCAGCTTAAGAGTGGTAAGGATATGATATGTTGTTACAAATGATATTTAAAGGGTTAAGAACGGTTAAGATGTATTAGTACACATGGTTCATAAGTTTCAATAAAGCTTAGGAATGGTTGAAAGATGTTGTTAAAAACGGCCAATAAGTCTTTAGAATGGGCAGTAATGGTAGGTTGCGAATGATGGTTTATAAGGGTAGTGGTTGACCAGGATCACTGGCAGCACCTTATGGGGAGGTTGTTGGAGGCCAAGGTAACAATGGGCAGTGAAAAAGCATTGGAATTGAAAGAAACATGATTGGCAGTTCGTCAATTCATGCCATTTTATGGCATTTCCAATTTTTCTTTTCTCTTCCAATTCAGCTCGAGGAGAAGTAGGGTTTAGAAAGTGGAACCATCTCATTCGAGCTTCAAAAAGCTCCTTCTTAGTTGCTGAATGTGAGCAGGCCAATGTCGGAGATAGGGTTGCCGTCGCCAAGCAACCAGTCCCGCCAATCCGTGTGGCACGAATTGCTCTTTACGACCAATCTTCATTGCTGGTGCATGTTGGTGAGCCAGAGGAACACAGCCAACTTGCAATTTGCCCGGAGCATCCAAGGCCTTTGTTTGGAGTGTTTCCCAAAATCTGGCCCCAATTCATCCGAATCATCCGTTCTTAACCATTTTCAACAAGAAACCCACCACTTTTGGGGCACCCTCATGGCTTGAGAAACCACTGTGTAGCAGTTGTTTAACCAATATATTGTTGGCTATTATCCCTATCATTAGCCAGTATTAGTGGCTACAATCCCTAACGAAACTCTCATAAAAACTTTTTTTAACCTTTCAACAAAAGCTAAAAAACTCTATCAACAAACACCCTTGCAAAAAACAACCTTAAAAAAACACGAAACAGCAACACACACCCTACAAAACTCCACAAAAAAACTGAAAACTCGACAAAAACCCCCTTGCAATTCGCCACGAAACATGCTGCGAGGCGTTGAAAAAGACGCGGTCGCTGCGGGCGGTGTAGCGGCTGCAACGACGGTGAAGCCGGGCGCAGCCACGGCGGCCACGTCCGCGGCAGCTGGATCCTCAGGAGGTCCCAGAAATTTCGAATCAAAGATGTGCACCTGCGGATTTAGACTGGTTAATGATGGTTAATGATGGTTATTAATAGTGATTATTAACCATCTATGGTTAAGATTGTTAATGATTTGGTTAATTAACAATAGTTGATTAATGATGGTTAATGATGGTTAATTAACAATAGTTAATTTAGTAACCATTAGTCAACTATTGTCAATTATTTCGAATCTCAATGATTTGGTTAATTAACAATAGTTGATGATGGTTAAGGATGGTTAATTAACAATAGTTAATTTAGTAACCATTAGTCAACTATTGTCAATTATTTCGAATCTCAATGATTTGGTTAATTAACAATAGTTGATGATGGTTAAGGATGGTTAATTAACAATAGTTAATTTAGTAACCATTAGTCAACTATTGTCAATTATTTCGAATCTCAATGATTTGGTTAATTAACAATAGTTGATGATGGTTAAGGATGGTTAATTAACAATAGTTAATTTAGTAACCATTAGTCAACTATTGTCAATTATTTCGAATCTCAATGATTTGGTTAATTAACAATAGTTGATGATGGTTAAGGATGGTTAATTAACAATAGTTAATTTAGTAACCATTA
Source organism: Symbiodinium kawagutii (assembly GCA_009767595.1). Lineage (NCBI taxonomy): Eukaryota > Dinophyceae > Suessiales > Symbiodiniaceae > Symbiodinium > Symbiodinium kawagutii. The sequence continues at coordinate 61,108 of VSDK01026858.1, forward strand.
GTCAACTATTGTCAATTATTTCGAATCTCAATGATTTGGTTAATTAACAATAGTTGATGATGGTTAAGGATGGTTAATTAACAATAGTTAATTTAGTAACCATTAGTCAACTATTGTCAATTATTTCGAATCTCAATGATTTGGTTAATTAACAATAGTTGATGATGGTTAAGGATGGTTAATTAACAATAGTTAATTTAGTAACCATTAGTCAACTATTGTCAATTATTTCGAATCTCAATGATTTGGTTAATTAACAATAGTTGATGATGGTTAAGGATGGTTAATTAACAATAGTTAATTTAGTAACCATTAGTCAACTATTGTCAATTATTTCGAATCTCAATGATTTGGTTAATTAACAATAGTTGATGATGGTTAAGGATGGTTAATTAACAATAGTTAATTTAGTAACCATTAGTCAACTATTGTCAATTATTTCGAATCTCAATGATTTGGTTAATTAACAATAGTTGATGATGGTTAAGGATGGTTAATTAACAATAGTTAATTTAGTAACCATTAGTCAACTATTGTCAATTATTTCGAATCTCAATGATTTGGTTAATTAACAATAGTTGATGATGGTTAAGGATGGTTAATTAACAATAGTTAATTTAGTAACCATTAGTCAACTATTGTCAATTATTTCGAATCTCAATGATTTGGTTAATTAACAATAGTTGATGATGGTTAAGGATGGTTAATTAACAATAGTTAATTTAGTAACCATTAGTCAACTATTGTCAATTATTTCGAATCTCAATGATTTGGTTAATTAACAATAGTTGATGATGGTTAAGGATGGTTAATTAACAATAGTTAATTTAGTAACCATTAGTCAACTATTGTCAATTATTTCGAATCTCAATGATTTGGTTAATTAACAATAGTTGATGATGGTTAAGGATGGTTAATTAACAATAGTTAATTTAGTAACCATTAGTCAACTATTGTCAATTATTTCGAATCTCAATGATTTGGTTAATTAACAATAGTTGATGATGGTTAAGGATGGTTAATTAACAATAGTTAATTTAGTAACCATTAGTCAACTATTGTCAATTATTTCGAATCTCAATGATTTGGTTAATTAACAATAGTTGATGATGGTTAAGGATGGTTAATTAACAATAGTTAATTTAGTAACCATTAGTCAACTATTGTCAATTATTTCGAATCTCAATGATTTGGTTAATTAACAATAGTTGATGATGGTTAAGGATGGTTAATTAACAATAGTTAATTTAGTAACCATTAGTCAACTATTGTCAATTATTTCGAATCTCAATGATTTGGTTAATTAACAATAGTTGATGATGGTTAAGGATGGTTAATTAACAATAGTTAATTTAGTAACCATTAGTCAACTATTGTCAATTATTTCGAATCTCAATGATTTGGTTAATTAACAATAGTTGATTAATGATGGTTAATGATGGTTATTTATGGTTGATAATGGTCGTTGATTAATTGATAATCATGATAATAATGATTTGTGGTAGACTAATGGATTAATGACTAATGATTATGAATGACCATGAATTACTAATATAGTGGTCAATAATCAGTTGGTTAACAATAGTAAATTAATGATGGCTCATGATGGTTAATAATGAATGGTCCGTTCATAATAGTTAATGATCATATGGTTAATGTTTATGGTTGATAATGGTCGTCAATTAATAATGATTTGGTCAACAATAGTTGATGATGGTTGATGATGGTTAATGATAATTGGTAAACCTGGTGTTAATATTTATGGTTGATGATGAATGGTTCTTTATTAATAGTTAATGATCGTTAATAGCTAATGATGGGTAACAATAGTTAATGATGGTTGATGATGGCGAATGATAAACGGTTAATAATGAATTGTCAATAATGAATGGTTAATAATAGTTAATGATGGGTAGTCGTAATAATTGATGATGGTTATATAGTTGTAGTTGATGATGATTGAGAATAGGGGAACATGAGCAACAAAAATGGTTGAACAACTACTGGTTGGTAATTCATGGTAATTCTATTTTTTCAGATGTTATCATTAACAAATGATTGGTTGACTGATATTTTCAATGACAGGGTTGACGCCACCAACCAGACATGCTGATTTATTCTTGGGACACATATTGACAGATGACAGGACGCCACGTTCAGAGTTGGGAGGGATTACCGCGAACTGATAGATTGGTGGATCTTTGCAGTCCAAGGTCATTTGGCTGAACTGATTTTCTCAGGTAACCTCTGCTGCTTCTGCAGCTGCATCAAGCAGCAGCAGAAATTCTGATTCCGGTGGCAACTTTTTCGGTCCAGAGGACTGGGGTGATGACAGCATTTGACAGTGCCCTTGGCCACAACTTGCCACAGCAGGATGACCCACGTCGCTATGCCATCAAGGATGAGCTTGGTACTGGAGCCACTGCTACTGTTTGTAGGCCACTTGGCATTTGATTGCCCATTCAAGCGGAGGCATTTTTGACAAACTCAGCAGTGGATGGCAACCGCCAGCATCGCCTAGGTGGACCGAATGACCCCTCCAACATATGGCATTGTCCAAAAATGGTATGCCTAAAACTTCCCCATCTACAAGATCTCTAAGCTTATCATTTAGGTTATATATATAGGAATTCCTAATTAAAAAGTAAACATATCATTGTTTTTTGGAGGGTTGGTGAAGGGGCACACCACCATGGCTACGGATCATATGGAGTTCGTTGGCATCCGCTAGTTTTTCACTGGGGTCACATGACGGCGCCGGAGGTGCATCAAGTGTGCAGACGGCGCGCAATACGCCGTTGGAGTCCCAGGGGGCCGTGGGGAGTTCTGCTGTCGCGCCGTGCCGTGGTATGCCATGGCCTTCTTGTTCTCCCAAAGGTTTCACCATGTTTCACCAAAATGACGTAGCCCAGTAGCTACTTCAGAGATGGAAAGATATCCAGCCATGTCATTTCATGTCACGTCGAAGATCTATCCTGTGGGAGGTCAAAAGCATCAACTTGAGCAAGCTGCGGCTGCAGCCCAATTTTCAAAAAGTGGCGGACAAGTTGCATCGAGAGGCCGCCCCGGGCGGCCGTGCGGATCGAGCGCTGACTGTGGTGTTTCGCAAGCAGAACACAGCAAGCAGCACAGTTTGGATAGATTTCAAAAGACTTGTCACAAACAGTTTGAAAATATCAAAGATTATCAAAGCTTTTTGTTCATGGTTAATGAACCTCCGATTTGTTTTCTCGTTTGCACAGTATGTATTTTTTAGTATGGTATTGATCTTTTTACTTACTTGTTTTTTAGTGTAATTACTCTGCATCGCCGCTGATGTATGAATAAACTTTGATGGGGCCTTGCCTAGCCTTTGAAGTAGTGATCAGATGTTGTTAACAATAACTAGCTACTGATTTCTGGCCTTTGGTGTTACCGTCAGAATTCCAGTTGCATTTCCAGGTAAACGTGGATATGCGTTGTGGATTGTTTTGGTGTCAGCTCTACTAAAGACTGCCCCTCATGGCCAAAGCAGGGACCTAGGACCCATATTGGCTAAGTGGTCCAGGATCCGCATGGAGCCACCATGAGAAACCCAAGTGCGCAGCCTGGTTGGTTCATTCGTGTAGAGCTAGGCGTGTGTACGGAAAATGTGCGGCTGACACAGATGGTTAGCCGTCTCGGATGTGGAACTGTTCACCCGGCGATTGGCAACCAGTTGACATGATTGTCGTTCGTACTTGCGAATATGGTTTAACATCAGGCATAGTGTATTCGTGATTGGCATCATTCATAACTGTTTATCCTTCCCCAGTGCACTACGCTAGAGATGCACGAGAATCTACGATGATCCATGATGACCGTGATGATAACCCTAGAGAAAGAGAGAGAGAGTCCGCACGGACGGAAACGCAGAGATTTCTTGACAGGTCTCGATCCTCTTCACCCTGCGGCATCCCAGAATCGTGTCCCTCTACGACGTGGTGGAGGGACGCGATCATCTGCATTTGGCAACTTGCTTGGAATTTAGGTCAATGTGGTACCTGGTGGCACTCCCTCATCCCCAAATCATCAATGGCCTTAATGTTGGTTTCTGATTAGTATCTACCTGTTGGTTTCATCTATTTTCATTACTTTAGGGGGGGTTACACTAATCAGAAACCACCATTACCCCCTCATCATTCGCGAGAAACCACCCAGCAGATGTCCGAGACGCACACCAGCCTGGTGCAGGTCATGGAATTGGTCGAAGGTGGCGAACTTTTCGACCACATTGTGCAAATGGGCTCCTTTACAGAGCCTGTGGCGCGCTACGTGCGCAGCCAAGGGGGGGATAGTCGCGGGCGGTGTACCGGTTGAGTATCCGAAGAAGAAATTGACACTTGGCATTTGCATGTTATTGATTCCTATTGGATGATTTGGGGGTACCCCTACATTGAAAAACCACCATATAACCAGTTGATTGGGTTCAGAAATTTGAGACAGCCATCAGTTCTTAGATTTTAGGTGATCCTGCAGCCCTGCACACATTTGGATTGAGGTCTTTATTCAGATTGCCGAGGGCTTGAAGTACATCCACTCTCAGGTTGGCTCTCGGGAAAGGGTGTCATTTAACAGGCTCCAGGGCTTTTTTTTTTCACAGATTGAACAGGGCGGTGTGGATTGTTGAAGGATTCATCGCTTTGCCGTGTGATCGGAAAAAATGATGGCTACAGAGACCCTGTTTTTAACAAAAAAAGATGCGACCGGCTGTCACCAGGAAAAACACCAGAGAAAGAGGCACACATCAACCAACCAGCATTGGCTACTATGAATCACCATCATTAACCATAGTAAGCATAGTCGCAATGCAGCATGTTATATCATGTTATACAGAGATTGCAAGTTTTGAATGATGATGAACTATGGTAAGATTCATTCATTGCTTTATTCCCATGAGCCACATTAACCCCATAATAACCCCTGAGTCACAGAGATTCATTTGCAAAATGTGTGCTTTGCAGGACATTGTTTATCGTGACCTGAAGCCGGAGAACATCCTCGTGGATTCTTGGTGCACTCCTATGGCTTGATATGTTCTAATTGCTGGCAGTTTTTCGGGCTATGGGTCAAGGCCTTAACGATCAATCAATGGCAAATTAGCTGGTTATAATGGTTAAGAACATTGGGGACGATCACCAATAAAACATGGTATCATGTATTGACCCGTAGATATTTTGTTCAAGAGTGTTAACTGCCGGTGCACCGCTAGCCCCTAAGGATCGGAACAATTCCAGAAGAGGGTTGCTTGAGATCAAACTGTCGGATTTCGGCCATTCCAAGCTGATCAACGATGGATACAGCACAGCTCTGACTAGGGCAACTTGGATAGCACAGGGCATGCCACAGCAGTCGTGTTGGAACCCTTGGAACCCGCCGGACGAGCGTACTGCTTGCGAGGTGGGAACACCTCAGTACTGGGCACCAGAGGCGCGAAGATGACTAAGGAATCGCAGTTATTGGGAGCAAGTGCCTCCCATAATGACATTGAACAGTTGCAACAATGGATGGCATTCACCTGCCTCCCATGTGATCATGCCAATGCTTTCAAGATCTTATAGGAGTTCTCCTCCAAGAATAGGAAACGAAACATTTTTTCGGTGGCTCGATCACTTGATGCCACCATTGTGCACAGCGAAGACTTTTTGGTTTGATCAACTTTGCATCCGCGAGAGGTTTCCGATCCTTTGAAAGCAGCACAGGGCTACAACCAGCGGGTGGACTTGTGGTCCCTCGGTGTGGCGCCTTTGGCTGCAAGCAAGTATCCGCAAGTTGATCAACCTACTCGAGACGAGCCAAAGTGATGCATGCCGATGCATGCCGCAGTCTGAGCAGACAGACCTCAGTATAATAGTGGATCATTGGTTTGGATACCAGCTTCAATGTTCCTGCATGTTCTACGTCTTCAGGTGCTGTATGTCATGCTGGTCGGCGCCTATCCCTTTGATGGTGTGAGGGAGCCGATTGAGAAGCAGATCCGAAACTCACTTGACGTCAGGGTTTGCTTCTTGCAGTAGTGGAAATCAAGTTCTCAAGGAGTGATCTCAAGGTTTGAATTGCGCTTGGCAGAGCTCGATTGGAAAGCCTGCCAAGGACAAGCCATTTTCACCTTCCCCAATGATGGCACACGAAAGCCGCCTCTTGGCACAAGCTGCAGCGTAGAGCTGTGAAACGATGCTTCACCTCACAGGCAGGTGGCTGAGCCCTTACAATCTGTGATTCATCTTGAAGACTGTGCTTTTCTTCATATGGGTGTTTCTCAAAATAGGGATACCCCCAAATCATCCATTAGTAGTCATTTATAGCAATGAACCAACCATTTTCTGGGGTTCCCCATTGTGAGAAACCCCCACTTGGAGCATTAAGGTGCCTGTAATTGATTCCAATTTTGCTTGTACGTGCAGCCATTTAACAAGTTGCTACATGGAAGACGTTGCCCAATAGCAGGGACGGTCATATTTGCCTCAAGGAATTAGTAGCCTTTGTGATCGTTTGCTGATGCTTGTCTATCATCACAGTGCGTTTGAAATTGCAGAGGCTTATTTGGTTGGTGGTTCGGAGGGAGCTAAGTAGCCAGGACAAACCTTAGAGCGCGGTAAAGGAGGAGCCATGGAGCTACCAGGATTGCCCCAACAAAATGGTGGTAATTATGTAAGTGAAACCGCTGGAGTGTTTGCCATGCCACTCAGGCCAAGTCAACATGCACAGGATTTGATCCGCGGTTTGATCAAGGTGGGCCTGAGACGTTTGACGTGGTGTTCCATGTCAAAAGCAGCTGGGTTTGTCATAAGAGTCGAGTAATATGGGATGGAAATAACACAAATAGTAAGAGTAGTAGGATGTAATGTAAAAGGGCAGAATGGGTTGAAAAGTGTTGATACATGTTAATTAAAAACATGTGAACCACCACGCACACATGCACATCTGTTTGAGCTTGCACATCGTCAATTGTAGATTGGCTGATGTGGGTTGTGGGGCGCCAGGGTGGGGCTGCCTTGGTGATGAAACCCGGTCACCAGCGCAGCTTCGCTGCAGGTGAGGCCACAAGATCGGCTGACTTTGGACGCTTGTTTGGGGCACCCTTGGATCTCCAGCATGGGTGGCAGTTTGTCCAAGATTGTCCAGCCTTTTGGCTGCAAGAATCCAGGGAGCACCATGGCATCAGGGCACCACTACCACCACCATGGCTTCCCCATCTCTGACAGCGTTGTAGTTGCGGTAGCATGCGTAGCACCAGTGGCTGCTGGGCACCTTGGCAGCTGGCCCAGCTGAACCAAAGCATTTGTCGACGGAGGTTGAACTGTGAGAATGACCTGGGACACGTCTCTCCCCCATGGATTCCGGACATCCTCTTCTCACGGGCAAGACAGTCTCACGACTCAACGGATTTCTCCCAGCAAGGCTCTGCAATGAAAAGGAGCATGCAGCCACAGAGGAAAGACTACCCTTGCCCGTGGAGCCTTCCAAGGACGGACTGCGGGAACATGTTGAGAGACCCCAGACATCTTCCAAATGAACACCTGCCATCATCCCGTCATCCTACCATCATGCTACCATCATGCTACCATCGTGCTACCATCGTCCTGCCATCAACTTCCCCTGGCAGCTTCAACATTTTCAACGAACCTCAGCGGATCCTGCAAGGGCTCCTGGCCCCATTTGCTCAGGAGAAGGTTGCCGAGTTGCGAAGAGACCTCCAACAGTGGACGCGTAAGTTCCGTTGTGCGGCCACGGTGAAGTCATTGGGCAGAAGTCTTGTTGCTGTACGTTGTGGTTGGTCGCGGGGGCGACGCTGTCGTTGTCGTTGTCGTTGTTTTCGTCGTCGTCGCCGTCGCCGCCGCCG
>VSDK01026858.1:71382-103374 GCA_009767595.1 Symbiodinium kawagutii
GAAGAGCGCAGCAAGAGCAAAAGCTTCCGTTACGTCAAGCATACTCTGAAGGTGGGAGTTAGGTCAAGCATACTCTGAAGGTGCAGACTTCTCTGCGGGATATGGATGGGTTTATGATGATTTATGCAGGTTGCAGGCATGTGAATTTGTGCACGGCAGCCATTTGTTTTGGATGAAGTCCCGGTCGCGATGCATTTGTTTGATTTTTCAAAGATGGCGCTCACAAATTTGATCGTGCCCAGTCAGAATATCATTTCATAGATTTCAGAAGCCTGCAAGCCACATTCAGCATCATTCAGCGTCCACACAGGTTTTTGGCCATGTTTTTTCTCTATGACCTTTATTCGTATGTCCTCCGGTGATTCAGATGGGCACTATGGAATAGTACGCAAGAACTACTCAATAGATATTTGATAGTGATATGCTTTGATAGATGTGATTCAAAAAATATGTTCGTGATTGGACATGGAATCAGGATCAAACAACAGGCAGCAATAAGATGCGAGCAGTGATAAAGGATGAGGCCTTTGCTTAAGTTCATCACCTTGTCGCAGAGGTCTCCGCCGTTGATGGTGCTGGCATTGACTTGGAAGCAGAGAGCGGCGGCATGCGAGTAAAGAAGGCATCATAGCGATGGCATGATGGGGCCAGGTGATGCCGTGTTATTCCCATGCGCAAACCTGTCATATGTAACTGGATATAACTGGCATAACCCTTATAAACCTATAAAAACTGGTATGATTCTTATAATTATTTAAGCATTGGTATCAACCTATATTTTATATATATATAAACCCGAAGGTTCTTCATGACTTCTGATGTGCATGGCTTCGCGCCATAGGTCTTGGAGAAACCTGGGCAACCTGGCCTCTACGTGGGGGACCTCATCACGAAGATCGATGAGGCCTCGCTGCGAGGGGACTACGACCAGGCCAGCAACGACTGGGGGGGGCCATGACGTGAAACGACCAGTGGTGGTTTCTCAAGCCATAGGGAGCCCCAAAGTTATGGCTGATTTATTACTATAAATGACTATTAATGGATGATTAGACCACCAAGTCAGCCCAAACGACCTTCGGGATGGCGATGGAGAGAGAGAGAAACTGTTCGGAAACCTATGGACAATTCAGTGGAAATGGCACGAAACCTGATCGATTTCTGGAAGATCAATCAGGATCATAGCAGTTTCAACCTGGACAACCCGTGGCCAGCAGCGCTGGGTGCATGTGTCGTTGCGCAAGCTCAGGTGGAGACCACCTTCGGGCAGAATTTCCGCGATGGAGTTCTCCTGACCATCAAACGGGAGTCCTGAGACCCGCTGATGCTGGCTGCCCGCTGAGCCCCGCTGTTCGTTGCAGCTCTCCTAGGTGGATGTTCACATGGTGACTGGCAGAATGCGGAAAGTCATCCCGAAAGTCATGGAAGCTTAGTTGATTTGTTGAGGGTGCGAATGTGTGCCACATGAGTTTTGGAGTTTAAACTTCTAAAGTGTTGTTCTATTATGTTTGATCACTTTTACGACATACCATTTTCTTCCCTGTGTTTGCAATAAGCATTTGGAATTGCATGTAGTGCTGAACCCCTGAAACGGCGATGGAGAGAGAGAGAGAGAGGGAGAGTAAGAGTACCAGTGTGTCATACATGCCTTTAGAGGTGTTATGTCATCTTGATTTGTGATTACATATGAGTACATTGTCTATCTACGTGCATGTGTTGGCACCTGATGAGACAGCATTGATGACGCATCCTGCGTTGTGTCACCGCGGGCTGCAGTTGCCGTGAAAGAGCTGTGTGCAAGCCCCGCGAAAAGCAACAGCTACTGAGCGCGTTCGCACCCAGATGGAAATCAGGAAATGATAAGTTGGTAACCCCAATGATGCCAAATGTAATTGATTAATTAGTGTTTATGAATCATCCTATATAGTATACAGGGTTTGGGAAAAGGTGGAGCAATCCATTTTGGCAGTATCCCATTTTCGGACGGACCATGTAAAGATATTGTAAAAGGACATACCGTGGGTCACTGACTAAGCTTGCGAGCATACAATTCTTGCCATGTGCATTCGTGTGCTGTATTTTGCTCGCGTTCCGAAGCAAACTCTAGTTGGTATATCCTCTACTCTTCTTGATTATTGTCACCTATTGTTGGCATTGATTACAAACCATTGTATGGTCCTGATATCAAGGAGTTTGGAAAAATGTTGAAAAGGTATGAAAAACTGGGTAGCGAGACCCACCAAGCTGTCCTAGCACTTTACGTGGAGGTCTGGTTCGTTTCGCCTACTGCCGCGTTCAGTCCTTGCTTCAGGTCGCGCATCAACTGCGAAGGCGGGCAGAGTTCTACTCTTCCATGAAATTTGTTTGTTTAAACTCGGCTTGCATTCTGCGCCTCTACACTCTGAGTTATTAGGAACTTTTTTTGAGTGTAGCTCTATCTTAATACTGAACTCGCTCGCTCCCTTCCCTCTCTCTATCTCTTACCTTTCTCTCGCGAAATTTGCCAAAGCCTTTCGGGCAGCCTATGGTGACATTCACTTGATCAAGATGGCGATGTTTGACCTGCACAGTCTTCAGCAAAAAGTATCAATGTGTACCATATGCAGCTGGCCACTCGCTCATCATTTCCGTTCAGCAATGTACCTTGACCCTTAATTATATGCCCCGTGGGCATTGATTCTTAAAAAAGGTCAATTGAGTGTCAGGGTACGGGTTTTTGTTGATTGCATTCAATAGTCACGCTTCACAACTTAAGTGATAAAAAGGCAACCAGCCTGACTTCCAAAAATTGCAGCTGACATGAGTCAGCGATTGTCGCATACACTTTGCTGGCTTTCATGGTAGTCTTATAGTACATGAAATCTAAGTTCAACATCGTATTGGCAACCTGCCCTCAACCAACCAAGCCGGAAGAGTGTTTCCATTTTTGTCATCGTCGAAAGCCAGATCGAAACCAAATTTGGCTAGCTAATTATTACATCTATTCTTTATTTATACACATTTGCAATTTGTATATTATTCATTTATACATTCGGATTAGGTTCAATTTGTTGAGGATTCATTTGCTGGGACAAAATAAAACATTTCCAAAGCATTCCAAAACCATGATTCAGTTGCCAGAAAGGGACTAACCCTCGACAGATCCCAACACTGTAAGATAACACCATATAACACCCCTTCCAGCTACCAGCTATGGCAGATCGACTCGCCGGTTACGGGTACAACACGGTACTCGTACCACCAACCATCGTCCTCGGGATCGGGATACCCCTTGCCACCCACAGCAATCTGAGACCTTTGGGGAAACCAGGATCCAACTTAACTTTGAGGGGATCAAGATCAGGATAGCTGTAGTTGTCGCTGTCGTGGTCGTCACAGTCGCCTTTGTGTTTCTGTTCTTTTGTTTGCATCGGTTCCTGCAATAACTGCAGAAATATTGCTATAGTGCAAGAATCAGTCGCAGTAGCAGCAGCGGCAGCAGTACTATCTTCAAGTAATGTTTTTTCCAATCCTGTAAGAGCCATAGTTGTTGTTGCTGCTGGTGGTGTGGCTGCGATTGCACCCGAGCGGGCCCTGCTTGTCTCTGAGATTCAATGACGGATCCACTACCCTAAACGTGAGTCAGAAAGATTCCTTGGTTTCCTATCCATGTGGTTTTTGTGTTTTTTCCCTGTATAGTTTCACTTCTTTCTGTTCACCAGCCTTTTCAGCACATGTTGATGTGGAGACGGTTTTCCGATTTTTTTGAGGTGTCCATGCAAGCAGTTTCATGACAAGTAAAACAAGGTCCATGCCGTTGATTTCATCCGATTTCATCCGCAGATATCCTCAGTGACTCATTTTATACCTTCGGAAAATTCACGACAGTGTGTGGTCCTCCTTGCTTTGATTTTGGGGCCTTTGGAATAACAAGAACTTCTTTTGGCCTATAGGTCGGACACGTGGAAATTCATTAGTTTTTGGTTTTGCATGTTTTTTCCAAGTTGCACGTTTGTATTTTCGATGACCAGGCAACCAACCCGGTTGTGTACAAGACATAGCTGATGCACAAAGGGTGTTTGGATACTTGCAGGTGTGACTGAAATTTGTTGGTGGTATTTCTCCTGATTTGCGTTGGTCCAAGCATACCCTGGGAGCCTGCAGGCTGCAGGCTTCTCGCTTTGCAGTCATCCTGCGTGGAGCTGGCTCCATTTCGTTTTATTGCTGCTATTGTTCTGGATGGCTTATACCCACTAACTTAGGTTTTTTGTGTTTTTGGGATATGATTAGTTTACCATAAAACCACTAAAAATATGTTTTTAGCAAAGGATCTATAAGCCACCAAGTGTTTTTCCCTGATTTGTGTGACCCCCACTTGACACCCGTAAATTAGCGGTAGCAGTAAAAAGATCCCTTCTCGAAATCCCTCCAAAAGGATCTTCAGAGACTAAATCAATTGGCGAGGATGACCTGGGAATAGTAAATCGATTGACAAGGATGATCCTCCAATATTGAATCAATTGACGGGACCCATCCTCCTCGTCCTGAGCCCAACTAACCTCTTTGAGAAGACGATGGCAAGAATTTCTGGAACACTAAATCTATTGACAGGAGTCATCATAGAACAATAGATCAAACGACATGGAGCTTCCTTGAATACTGAATCAATTGGCAGAGATCATCCTTAAACACTAAATCAATTGACAGGGATTGTCCTCGGTCACAGCACGATTTTAGAAACTAAATTGCGGCCAAGAGATTTTGAGTCTCATATCAATCCAGGTCAGGCTGAAAGCCATCCTCAAAAATACATCAACATTCAACAATGTTTGTGGTTTTCTTTTAAAGGATTTAAAAGGTCCGATTACTGCGCATGCCGCGGACGCCTTCCGGAAGGACTTCAGGTTGCAAAACTGTTGATTTAAGTTCTCCATGTGGTACAGGCATGGTTTCTGCTGCAGACCCGGGAAGGCAACAACTTCTAGTGCCATGCCCCGCCGCTTGCCCACTACTGCGCCAACGCCGCGCAAGCGTGTGAGGGGCCCAGGCGCGCAGAATTTGAAACTTGTGGAAAGCGCAATTGAAACCCGTTCTTTGGCAGCTGCGTGGTTAGCTTTGCAATTTGCGAAACACATAGGCCCTTGGTTGGCGCTCCATCCTGGCCCTAGCTCAAACCTACGCGTGTCCTACGTGTTTTCATGTTCCTCATCATTCGCGACAGTTGGCGACAGGCATCACATCTCTTTTCGACGTTGTGCGCACGATGTGGCCTGGCTGGCAAAAATGTTTTTGTGTGACCTCAACTCTGGGCAGGCTTTGTCTTGCGATTTGCAGTGGGGCCGCGGGCTGGAAGCGAACAATTTTGACGCCCGATCTGATTTTGCAAAATGGTTTGCGCCCCCAAAGATCTTTAAGATTTGTTTTGGCTTTGCGTTTGCTTTTTGACTGACAAGCAGCGCTAGCTCCGACCAAGGCGGTGGGTTGATGCAAACGTCCAAGCGAGAGGCTGCAGCACAAACAATTGCGAACAAAGAATCGGTTGAAGGGGGTTTGTTTCAGTGATTTTTTTGTGTTAGCATCCGCAAGCTTCCAACAACGCGAAGTTACGAAGGTTCCTTCAAAGCAATCGGACAGATGCTGCCGAAGGCTCAATGTGCGGTTGTTCGCGCGAGCCGGGGTTTTCAAATGCTTTCATTCAATTTTGCAAACCATGGCCCACCAACGTGCGTGTCCCTTTTTGACAGCTGTGGTTTTTCACGGGAAAGGAATTAAATTCGTTAGATTTGCATTTGCGCCGCTTTGACACATAGTAACATGACTTTGGGTTGCCACTGCGCTGGCATTCGCCCATGGGGGTGTTACAGGGTTGGCAACCAGCAACCCATGTAATTTGGAAGTAGAAACACGTGCTTCGGAATGAGGTTCCGCTACTTGCAGCAGTTGCAGTCAGGATGGCCAAGGTTTCGGAGGGAATTTGCACAGCATGTGGCGTTGGATTGTTTCATCGTTGGATAAGGTGGTGGAAGGTGACTTGTTGCGATGGGTTGCGTCAAACGTGGCCTTTAAGGGGTCGGTACGTGGCCACAGGATGCTGAGGTCATAGCAACAGCAGAGCGAATGAGAGATTCCCAAGCGTAAATCCTAGTGTTCATCACAACATTTGCGAGGATGTTGTGAAACCAAAATCATCAAGTTTTATGGGTTACGCGCATGCAAGTCTTAAGAACATTAGGTAGGGGCGAGGCGCATATGTTGTTCTACACTTTCGTATTGACTTTTGTTTGTATGTATGTATGAATGTGTAAATTTTTGGGGGCTGGCAGCATTAAATTTTGGTGCATGTGCGTGATCTAATATGTGCGTAGAATACGCACTTCCCCACCAGAACCCCATCAAGAATTCTGGGGAAATACAAAAAATAACGATGACAATGGTTCATGTTTGGGTGCATCGTATCACATGTGGTGCCGGAATTGGAAGATGAAACGAGTCCCCCCGCTGAAAAACATTGTTTTTGGCACAACGTGACACAAACGCAGATAACGCAGTCAGGATTTGATCTCCAAATGTGTTGAGGAAACAAAGACCATTGCCGCTGTCGCAGTAAATTGTCCCAGAGAATTGCCAACCACCAACTACCGAGGCCAATCCATTGGAGATGGAGACCTGGTTTGTGAGGCCGTGAGTTCTATGACCGGATGTAAGTATGTGAGCCTCTGAAACGCAAATTTTTTGGGCCCGGTGGAGACCACCAGAACTGCCATATGCTTCGAAAATGATGACAGGTTCAATCAATCTACTACAGGAAAACAAAATAAGTTGGCTGAACATACTGCAGGTGCATGACCAACAGCTCCACGAAACACCAGGCATGTGGTCAGGGCCAGCACGTGGCAGCTGACAGCTGCAATGACTTGCCGGCTGCGTTTGGAACTGAGTGGAAGTACGTACGTGGCCTCGTTTTTAGATTTTTTTTGGGAATTTGCCGCTGGTCCGTTCACCGCAGAGCATTCAAATCTGCAAAGGGAAAAGGGAAAACTTGCAGAGCCCATGTTCAATGTCCCTCAGTGATCTACCCCTTGGCTGTTAGTTGATACCACTAGTCGCTGGTTGCAACCCATGTCCTGTTGGTTGTATGAGAAAAGTCGTGTAGAATCTATGTGCCAGATGTACCGTTGGTTTCTTAAAATGGGGGTACCTCCAAATCATATACTGTACCATCAACATCCGTCAACCTTTTCTAGGAGTATAGTACATCCATCCACCATTTATAGTAGCAAAATAGTCATCCATCAACCATCATCAACTATATTTATAGTAGTAGACAAACAAAAATTAGTTGAACTCACCGAGATGGCGATGGAGAGACAAACATTTTTGGGGTTCCCGTGGCTTGAGAAACCTCCAGTGACCACTGGGGTGCTGTTTCATGGTGACCGAGGCGCGGCTCCGTGTCCTTCATGAGGCGCCACGGTGCCACGCAACGCGACTTGGGATGATCTCAAGTCATCTCAGAATTAGCTTGGGTGTATTGCCACTAGTTCGGCTGGGGCAAGGGTGAATCAGGGTGACCTGATAGCGATGGAGAGAGAGATTGCCACTAGTTAGTCACTATATCGGATATATCGGCTAATTGAGCAATAATTTGGACCTTGGAATAGTCGAATTGCTATTCACTGCATGTGCCTGGTTTTTCGCTCAAACCTGGCAGGGGTCCTCCCTCTCCGTGGCTGTGCCCCAGCTGCTACGCAGAGTTTGCAGCTGCCAAGGGCCACAGCTTGACGTGACAACCGCGTTGAGACCCGCTGCCATGTCCAAAAGACGGTCATGAAAAATGCAGAGTTCATCGAAAAGAAAAAATCGCGGAGTATTGTCAGAATTGTTGGGGATGTTTTTTTTAAGGGATTAATCTTAGAATCGAAACCAAGAAGTTGTAAGAAGCACATTGAAGCAAGATATGTAATGGCACCAGTTGAACTGATCAGTTCCAAAGATGTTTTTTTTGATCATGTTGCTGTTTCTCTTTTGCTTTGAGGCATGGTGGTCGCACCGACGGTCACAGGTTGGATTTCCCATGTCCACCGCAGCAAGCGTTGAGGCAGTAGGGGCTCTCGGCAGTGAACTGCGATGAACAAAAACCCGGAGGAAACATGGGACATCATGCATGATACCTTGGGAGATGGGTCCCCGGGTTCATGGGAGACTCCCTAGGATATCTTTTTGCATAGTGAAACACTCGCAATGTGGCACATGTTAGCAGCAGAGCAACTTGATGAGTTGCAAAGCGAGCCTTCGCATGCCCTTGGGACAAGACATGGAGTCAGAGAGAAAGAGAGGGAGAGAGGGAGAGAGGGAGAGAGAGGTACTCTCTGGTATACTGACTTGGTGGCGTAGAAAGCCAAAGATTTGCAGGTGGATTAGCGGGAAAAATGATGTTTTTTTCTCTTCCAGCTCAGGGTACCACTCGCAGAGTTTCCTGCGCGGGCTTGTGCCTTAGGTCCTGAAGAGGATGCCTCAGGACGCTGCTCAACTCAACCTGCCACACGGCACGTAACTTTGGCATGCCATTATCACACCAGTGTTATGCCATCCATCCTATGTGTCAGACAGGCAAGGTTGACTGCATACCTCTTTTGCACCATGAGTAGCGTGCCCTGGAACTTGCAAGAACTCCCAGTCTCAGATTCAAAATCATCTCGATATCATCTCAAGCTACTAGTATCTCAATCAATCTCCAGCTATCTCAAACTATCTCAGCCAATCTCAAGCTATCTCAACCAATCTCAAGATATCTCAAGCTATATATTTGAACCTCAAGATCCTCGCATCATGGCAGGCTATGGGAGCTTTGCAAAGCACTAGCTGCTGGCACGCCAGTTCCATGGTTGTCCAAGCAGGCTGGGCGCGCCGGTCCTCGAGGCTCTTAGGGCGTCTTACGGAGATGGACGTATGGCCCAATGAAGATCCAAACGCCACAGAGATATGATACAATAGGCATCAATAGACATCAATATATAGACTATCTGGTTGGTGGTTTCAAACATTTGTTACTTTCCCGAGTAGTTATTGACAATTAGTTGCTTGACTAATAATTTTCAAAGGAGTTGAAACCAGAATAGACATCAGTGGACTATAGATGCATACTGGCTGGTGGTTTGAGCCTGTCTTCATTGTCTCAGTAGTCGGGATAGTTGGTTGATCAACGAAACTGTTTGATGTAAACAACCAACCAACTGTCAACCAAACAGCTATCAACCAACCAAATATCAACCAACCAACTATGCCAGATGTACAGTTGAAACTGACCAACCAAGTTGAATAGCTGGTACAAGCAGCCAACTAATCGTCCTTTTTGATTTTTTACGTGGAAACCAACCAGCCAAGTTGCCACATCGCCAGGTTTGGAGGCACTTGCGCCGTTTTGTCAAGGCGGGGGGCAGGGGCTGTTGGGAGGTCGGCAGCTTCGGTGCTTGGACCAAGCGACCACGAATGCCAACAGAATGCCCAAATGGCTCTGGATCAATGCTTTAACCAACCAACTCATGGGTGATAATGACCAACCAAATCATAAGGGAAACAATGGCTAATTAAAGGGGAACCAGGGGTACAGGGTTTTGACCCGCAGCCAAATATGAACATAATGCCCAATGCCAACAGCGTGCTTAACCGTCATTAACCTGTAACAACCAATATCATTAACTGGTTCAATGGTTAGAAGTATCACGCCCAAATATGTGAAAAAGCAGACTTCTCAGCCGGACATTCAGCGGGACACAGGTCATTCATGGCACTGAGTGGCACTGGATCCAGCCTGGAGAGTGAATCGGCTTGGCCCCAGGTTATCCATGACTTATCTTGCCGACTGCATGAGCTCCGCTTGTCCAGTGCTCAGATTTGTTTACACCAAGTCTTAGATTCGCCTCGCTCGAACGGTCCCTCCCCTTCGATGTGAGACACCAGAAGTCCAGGTGAATCAATGAACCATGGTCCAAGATGTAGAACAACAATGTAGAACAACAATGTAGAACAACATGTCGAACATGAACCATTTCAACATGAAGCAAACAGTGTGAGATTGAAACTCGTTAAATTTAACACGTGGTTTGCCCATCTCACCTGAGGCCAGAACTTGTGTCACGCGCCACCACCCCAGATGGCAGCAATGGTCCTGTGCTGTTTTGAACGGCCATAGGAAAGAGAGATCCGCGGCATGTACTGACCAGGTCTTTCGAGTGCTGCCATGGAGCTAGAGCCTCAGAGAAAGAGATCCTTCAATGCTTAGGTCGAATGCACAGAAAGCATATCTCAACGGTCTCAACGTATGGAAGCATACATGAAAGATCATGAAAGCTAAGTGACGTTAAGTGACTATGAGCATGAAAGCAAAGTGACATTAAGTGACTATGAGAATTTTGAGATACCCTGACAAGGATTCACAAAGCATTGTGGAAATTCTCATTGCTGGTGAAATATGGTCCAGTAATTGCAAGTTCCAGTTCTATGTGTAAACCACCCAAGCGCGTAGTTGCTGATTGAATCGTTTCAATATCAATAGTGTTGGATCCGTTTTTTCTAAACAAACCGCCGCCGGTTTGCCTTAAATAGCTGGTGATTTTCCCATATGGCCCAGATGCCTAACATTGACGCTTGAATCATTGAAGAACTGCACGTCTCCAAGCGGCCAACAGGCCGGAGATATCGAGCGGCCGGCTTTCAGGCCTCTAACCTGCCAGTCAAAAGTCCACCGCCGATCGGTGGTTTTGCCGGGTTTTACCTCTAAGGCTATGGGTCAATATTCAACAACATAATGAGGGATAAGAACATTAAGAACCAACGGGAAACTGTGGCTAATGATGAGGGAACCAGAGGTACAGGGTTTTGACCCACAGACATAAAGAAAAGGATGGTTTTTAGCTTCCAGGCGTAGGGATTACCAGGAAGTAATCAGCCGATCTATGGTGTTTGCTCAGCCCATATCAGCCCATGTGCTTGACCAATTAAGATATGCTGGTAGAAGCTGCTTGAGATATGGCTGATCATGGCCATGCCTTTCACTATTTAATGATGATTGCGTTGGGCGTTGAATGGTGATAAAATCATGGCCACGACGATGTTTGAAGCCGTGAAATCAGTGATAAGTGACTACTCCCGGTGAGGATCAACAGGTTTGCAGATTGCCCATGAACAATGCTCCAAACCGGTGTATGTTGGAATCCCAGCATCATATTCTGCGAATTCTTGGGATGGCCACTGGTGGCGGCTGGCTGACCGACAGCCCTAGCCGTCAAAGTCTCAGGATCTCGGCCTCTTTAGTGTTCAGTGCCTTGATCAGGCCGGCAGTCCAGGCTTGGCAGAAGCCTTGCGCGCAGAAGCTGCTGGGGACTCAGCTGGAGGCTTTGGTCACGAGCAGTTTGTGTGGGACCGCAGCAGGCAGGCGTGGGAAACCAAGGGATCATTGAGCCCTGGTTGGATCAAGTCAGTGGCAAGGCCTGTTGTTCCTGTCGGTTTCAGGTGCCAAGGAGTAGTTTTGCAATGCCAGAGAGAGAAACTCTTGGGCAGCACCTGCCCAGGAGTATCATCTTCAAACTTGCCAGAAGGCGGGCGGGTATGGAAAGGCGTTTGATGACGGAGTGACACCTGTCGAACGCTGGGCTGCTTTCCGGAGACTGGTCCGTCGATTGATGGCTTTACAGATTTTTCCAGCCTGGATCGAACCTACCTCTATTCGCCAGATTATTTCACAGGATAAATGGAGAATCTGACATAATCTGACATTCACTAATCAGAGTTCACTAAGTGTTCACTTTGTGAACTCTGATCAGTGAATGACATATCTGACATGCA
Organism: Symbiodinium kawagutii; assembly: GCA_009767595.1. Lineage (NCBI taxonomy): Eukaryota > Dinophyceae > Suessiales > Symbiodiniaceae > Symbiodinium > Symbiodinium kawagutii. The sequence goes on from VSDK01026858.1 coordinate 83,203, forward strand.
GACATTATCACTATTGATGTCTCAGTGACACAGCATCATTACGAACCTGAAATCATGGCGCAGGGCAGCGAAAGTGCTGCTGCAGAGCTTCTGCATTTCTTGGAGCGGCTGGATTTGGAGGACAGGGTTGCACTGCAATTGGGCGGGGCAAGGGTGTCGTTTTGAAGGTTTTTGTCATGTTGCGTAGAGCCCTTTTTAGCAAAAGTATGTAGAGATGGATGTGTAAATGCATGACTGCCGTGGTGCCGGTGGTGGTTTTGGTGTCCTTGGCATCCAGTGGATGCTGCACAGTTTCATAGCATGGGCACGCTTGGAGACCCTGGCTGGGATTCCCATGTTCCAAGTTGTGTTTGTTCAAGTTTGTTCTATGTCAATTTGGGGCAGTCAGGGCAATCCATGAATTGCTGTACCATGAACCAGCCCCAACACCGGGGATGCACCATGGCTCCTGACAAAATATGGCACGACCGAATGTTCATATTCATGAAAGCCTGGGGTTTGATCCCAAGGGTTGGCTGCAACCTGCTGTAGCATGCTGTAGCTATTCCAATTGTTATTGCTTATATCATTGGAACCAGCATGGAACCAGCTGAAAATCACCACCAACGAGGCAGATGGGCCTTTCTCAGCGACAGCTGCTGGCAGTGGCACTGCGGAGGCTGCAGATCACATTCAAGTACAGTCCAAATATGTTACCCTATGCTGACCATCATAGTAGGTAACCAACCCCAAACCACAATGATGGAAACAAGCTGGATACCTCGTATAATAACTGGTAGCAAGGGGTGATATTTGATGTGATAAGGCATGTGCAAGCCGTGGGTTTCTTTTTGATTTTTGTTGCCTAACAGGGTACGATTGTGTGGTCTTCAGCCCAGATGGGCTCCGATGTGTGCAGGTGCAGGTGCAGGTGCCAGGTGCAGGTACCAGACGGATGGTTCCGGAAGGTTGAGGAAGGTTCTTGGGGGGTTCTGGTGTGACATCCAAGTCCAAAAATCCAAGTCCTTGACTGATGGTTTCCTTGAACCACCAGGAACCCAACCGTGTAAGCTGGGCACATGTCGGCACCCCCGGGACCATGTCAGGTGGGCCGTGGTCGCGATGCAGTGACCATTGCGACGGCCCATGCTTCGAAGGGACGGCAATGGCCCGGATGCCCAGGGTGGTGCGTTGGTCCCCCAGATGAAATCCTGCAGTTGGGGGTGGCGTTGTGTGAAAATGGCTATGGGTCAATATTAACCAACCAATAATGGGGGATAATCACCAGTAATAGTGGGGAAAACAATGGTTAATGATGGTGGCATTGTGTGAAATTGCCTGGAACCAGCTGCGGAGATATTCAGTGATTGGTTTCTGAGCAAAGGCAGGCTCCAGGTCAAAAATTGATGTCCGCTTTGCCCTACCTTCGCATCAATGGAGATTCGTTCAAGGTACAATATGTATATAATCAGGTGCAATCCTGGGTAGCCTGCTGCATATAACCTCCTTAGTCCGCTTCCTGGACTGCGAGCGTTGCGTGCCAGCAGACACCTGTAAAGTGAAAAATGGTTTTCCAAAAAACAACTTTCCGTAAATGACCCCGTAAAATGAAAAAAAACTGGGCCCGGGAAAGTGGACTTGTCTTTAAGTAGTTTGGACTCCAGACCCCTGGTGCACCTTCACTCCCCTTTACTCCCGTAACCCTTCCTTGCTGCTGCTGCTGTTGTTGCTGTACGGTCACGCTCCACTCTTCAATGTACATTACTGGACGTTTTTTGATAACCTGGCACAGAACTGCAAACAAGTCACATGAGCCGAGCTATACAGCCCTGATGTTATCGGAAGTACTCGTAAGAACCACTTCATACCACTTCATACGCGTAAGGAGGCTTCGCGTAAACCTAGAATGCAGCTTCGTAAGGTCGCGCAAACAGATTTGACTGAAGCTGCTTCAATTTGCTTCGCGTGAGCAAGCTCGGCAGATGTTGGCAGTCAATATGCTTTAAGCATGAAACATCGCCAGAGAACAGCATGATGAACGTGAGGCTGGATCCATGAGATTTGCATCGGAGCAGTCTCGACGGAATTTGGGAAACAGCACTGCATGCTTTCAGATGGCCTGGATTTCGCACAAGCTGGGCATAAGCTCCGCAGAAGCAACCCAAGCAAAGTCATGGAGATCTTGCCAAGGACAGATGAGATGTGTGAAGAAAGGGTGACCAAGAACGTGACAGGTCCTGCTGTGTCAATCACAAGAAGAACAGCACAACATCCCTCGCGAAGCTCTGCGTAAACATTGTCGCTCCAAATGACTTTGCGCAAGCAAACCCCACAGTCCTGCAAGCAATGCGTAACGCGTAAGCCTACCCTTACAACGTAGAAATCTCTCGGGGTTAAGCGCCATTCGATGTCTTTCGTCACCAGGAATGATTTGGCAAAACTGCGCTGTAATGGCGACATTTTTGCAGACACAAAGAAATGGTGTTTTTCCAGATGAGGGAGTGACCCATGAGGGCAATTGGGGCAAACTGGTGACAGGATACTGGAGACGCACCATAATGTTTGGTTTTAGTTCGGCGTTGGCCACCAAAACAGGATCCTCCCCGAAAAACACCAAGCACTGAAGCCCATCATTTCTCAATATGTCTCCGTCTGTGTGTGTGTATCTGAGTTCAGCTATGGTCAACACAAACTGTTGGATCATCCACAGCAATCACCAACTCCACAAGGTGCATGCCATAGAGGGTCCTGCATCCTGTTCCCCAGCCGAGCTCAGGCAGCACGTCTTGGTGCGCCTGGTAACGGGAGGGGTTGCTGCTGTCTCTTTTTTGTTGCCCTTGGCGGGAAGCAAAAAATGTTGGCTACATTTTCAGGAGTACAGTATATAGATACTTCGGCGAAAGAAGCAACATGTTGATGGGATTTTCTGTGGATTCGCACCAATTTCCACACTGGGTTTGATATGGATGAAGTTCTGGTGAGTTCTTGAGACATTTGGAACCCAAACCGCTGCTTCGAAGTACGGCGATTTAATTCAAAGACTGAGCCAGTCACCAGTCCATGTATAAATCAATAAAGCGGTTTCAAGCAGTTTCCAGCACATGAAACCAGTATTGCCAAGCCATGCCAAGCCTTTTGCTTGCAGCAAGATCCTTGATCAGACTGTTTGTTTTATGGCAATCAGCACGCGAATATCAGCGACTTACGATCCTGGACATGACATGTGATTGTAGACGGGTTTATGCAAACGTTGGAGCCGGCTTGGCAATATGGGCTTTACGCCTTGGCATGGATTTGCCACGGAACGGGAGACTTCTTAAGTCTGAAAGTATGGATGCTTTGCCTCTATCCCCTTCCGATACTGCTTGCAGTTTGGACTCCAGGTCACCCGCTTCAATGATGGCCTCGGCTTTCCGCTTCAAGGTGACAGAAACATTCTACCGAAACTCGTGGGTGGGGGAAGTACTTTTCGCACATGGTCAAGGTTAAAGGGTGTCCGGGTACCCTCCAAAGATCACGAAAGAACGCGAAGTTGATGGAAATGGATGGAATGGCAATGCAACATCGATACATCGTAAATCTATTGTAAATCTCGTGATTCGCGTGGTCATAAATCGAAGGATTTGGCCGATTTGCAGGCCGATGGGGGAACTGCAACGCAGAGCAAATGCAAGAGGCGCGGCAGAACGTTTAAAGCAACATTGACATTTGATGATTTGTCAAAAGGGGGGGTGCCCAAGAATGGTTGGTCGGTTTATGATTGTAAGTAATGGTCCATAAACCCTTATTTTGAGAAACCACCATTGGCATGATCTTGAAACATGCGAAGTTTGGGGACCGATCTTATCTGGAGAACCCTTAGAATCAAGATGAATCAAGCAGATTGCCTCCCAAACAAACTTTCATGGCAGTTTTGAATATAGCCTTTTTTCCCTACTAGTTGGATTGGTTGATTAACTTGCACAAAATTCTTGGGGATGGTTTTTAACCACCAACCAGACAATGTTTCTGAAAGTGGCATATCCCGTTAGCAGCAAGTCATGAACCTACCGCCCGCCTACTCTGATGAATTGGAACACTTTGGCGAGAGATTCTTCGCTTGAGGGGATTAAACGTGGAAATTACGGATGCACACAGTTGGTGCGACACACAGGGATTCAGTACATGAGCCAGGAACAAAGACTGGCATATGCTGCGGTCTCAGTGCATTCAGCTGAAGGGTGGCTGTGATGTGTGCACAGAAAGGGCGAGAGAGAGCGGTCGCAGCTGCAACCATTTGCAACCCAAAGGTACAAATCCAGTGCATAGTTTGCAAAGATGATTTTAGCTGCGCCAAACCCATCCACTAAAATGTCCTGCAAGATGAATGCACTTCCACTGGTGGGGTAATGGTGGCACAAATGTTTGAAACGTGAGAAGCCCTGAGGGCCCTGGCAGCAGCTTGCGGCTTGTTGTTGCCACATGTTGCCACAGGTCGCAACGTCCAGAGCCTGTGAAACTTTGACTTTGTTGCACTCTTAGCTGCTCCTTTTGATCCATCCCAAAAAACCCGAAGCATCAGCATGCCTCCTTTGAGCACCTTGGAATGCCCTTGAGTACACACAATGCTTGTGATCATCTTGGGATCCTTTCTGGGAATTCCTGTGGTCCCAGTGGCCAGCAGTGAGCTGGGAATCGCTCACAGGTCATATGTCCTGCAGGGAAACGACCTGCAGCCGGCGAGCCAGTCTCGTTTTTTGCCTCGGAAGGACCTTTTCAGGTGGGGCACAAGGGGGCGTTGGATGGGCTTCCTGGATTTTTTTCGTTCAAGCTGATGTCTCAGGTTGGTGACCGTGGAAGATGTGTCGCCTCTGCAAGGTCTGTTGAGCCAAGTCTTTGGAGGCGCTGGTCATCAGTGGCAGACAGAGTTTGACAGATTTTTCCAAGATGTTATATGGTGGTTTATCAAAATAGGGGTACCCCAAAATGGTTGGTTTATTACTCAGAATGATTATGAATGGATGATTTAGGGGGTCCCCTATTTTGAGAAACAACCCTTTAACTAAATTGAATTGTCCAGTATGAGAATGATAAATTATGGATGTCCCAGATCTTCAAGGAACATCCCTTATCCGAATCCGAAGAGTCTATCCCGAACCATTCCAGCAGAGAACCTGCAGACAGGAACATAAATGGATGTTCCCATGGGCCTGCCTGTATATTACACATACACTTGGGAGCCCCAGGACTGGAAGGCGCCCTGCAATTACCAAAAGTGATTCATATTCATGATTCATATGGGATGATAACTGGCGGCACCCCATTTTTGAGAAACCACAGGTGGGTACCATGGGATGATCACTGGGATGATAATTTGGCAGGTTTGGGATAGGGTGAAGATGGGTGAAGCGTTGAACCATGCTGGAGGTCGGACCTCCTTGCCGTGCCAGGTCAAGCTGGTCAAGCTACAAGCTCCGAAATGTGGACGAAGTTCCTGGCAAATCCGAGAAAACCAGGCTGCTGCCCAGGTGTCCACAGAGTTGTGGATGAACATCTGATGCAAAAAGCAAAGCATAGGATCCTGGAGTGGATTCAAACTGTCAGACAACTTCATCAGCTTCAGCTTCTACCATATTTTGAAAATTCTGCTCTCAACATCTCTCAACATTTTTCAACTGCAATGAAGTTCAGTAGACTCCTATGGAAGTGATTCCAACAGCACGTGCCAACTGTTGCAGTGTCAGGCTTCGCCATGGCGAAACGTTGCTTTCAGGGCTTGGTCGCTCAGCATCCTGAGGTCTCACTAGCTTTGCTTTTAATGAGCTTACAGACAGCAGTGGATAGGCTTGATAGATTTGATAGGCCAACCATTCACTTCACAACCAAAGACTCTATATTGAAAAGCAATGAACATGTTCCGCAATCTATACACCATCGCAACTTCAAGGAACTTCAAAGAGCAACTCTTTGAACCTACAACCACCGTACGATATGATATGACATGATATTTGTGGGGTGGGTTCGGTCAACGACTTTTTGAGAAGAAAGACCAACTGCAACAGTCGGGCAGTATGTTCGAGTATGTTAACACTGAACACAGCCGATGTTTCTGGACCGGTGTCATTTGCTGTCATCGGTGTCCAGTGGTGTCTAGAATACATTCTTGAGATTTGTTGAGTGTGAGGGGTAAATAAATGAACGCTTACATCAATTTCCAGATGGTTGGTCCCGCCATTGTTTGACCTTTGACCAAGGCCTCAAGCTTGCACAGGTTGTCACAGGTTGTCCCTGGTTTAATTTGACTCCTACCAGTGGAAAAGGACGAAGTTTCAGATGCCACGTCGCAAGACTGGGCTCGTGAATGGTCAGCTTCAATTGTTGGTTGTCATGGGGGTCCCATATTTCTCTGGGATTTTTTTTCCGTTTTTTGTGGGATTTTTTTCCGTTTTCCAAGCAGGCAAGCAGCCATTTTGGCTCAAGATTTGGGCCCAAGGTTCCCCCAGCTACAAATCTTTAGGCACATCAATTTTTGTGTGCCTAAGGGCACGCTCACCTGGTAGAATCGGCTTAGGCACACTCATAGGACAAATGGCAATGGATGAGGAACCAACCTTCTCGCCTGCTGCCAGCCCCTCTGGAGCCCCTCCCCGCAAGAAGGTAAGAGGAGACGCGATTGATCTCGAGGAGGAGGAACCCATGGAGGCACCCAATCAACCAACAAGTGCCCTAAGTGAGCCAGATGCCTATAGATTGATGCGGCAAACCCATGCTATGGTAGAGAGAATGGAGCAGAGCTTCGGCAACAAACTTGACAGCATACAAGCACAGCAAAAGTCAATTGCTCAGACGGTAGATCGGCACACAGCCCAAATTGGCCTCCGCCACCGACGACATCGCCTCCATCAAGTATCGTGTCCAATCCCTCGAAGACCATTCCAAAACAGACCCCATGGAAAAGCTTGAGCTTCAGGTCAACCAGCTGGCCCAGCAAGTGCAAGAGTTCTCACAACACCGTGCGTCCTCTGCGCCACCACCAGCAAGAACAACCCCAACCCCAAAGGATGCATGTAGGTCGAATACAATGTCTCCTTCCCGCCCACGTCCCGGTGGCCCACCCTCTCCCGGAGACCACATTGATTTGGAGGTGGACTGGAATAGACTTGTCATTGGCGGTTGGCACATTGACACCCGCCGGGAAAAGATCGAAAGTGAAGCAAGACAACTCCTTGAGACCTTTGACATGCAGGCCTCGGTTGCTGAGCTGATTGTGTATGGCCGCCGTGCTTCAACTTGTCATGTTCTTCTCCAACCCCTCCCAGCACATGAGGCAAAGCGACGCATTGCAAATGTCCAGGCACGGCACAAAGACAAACACATGATCCCGAGCTCGGGCAAAACAGCATGGATCACCCCCCACAAGAGCGCCAACAAGCGCCTCAAGAACCGTGCCACCAAACACGCCGCCACCATGCTGGAGTCTCTCCTAGACAAGGCCACAGAATCAATTGACATTGACTGGAACAAGCAAATTCTCTGGGCCCACGATCTTCGAGTGGTGGCCTTCCGCAAGTCTGACCTTCTCCAGAACTCTGACGAGGCCATCCACCAGGCCAACTACTTGGACCCTCGCCAACAAGATGACATCCCCTTCTTCTTTGACCTCTCCAAGCTGGCCAAGCTCACCAACAAGGAGATTCCAGACATCCAGCAGGCCCTGCGGGACCTGCAACTCGAATGACTCACCGGCCCAACCCACACAGTGCATGCTCCTGAACATGCACAGCACCAGCGGCACTCCCCTGATACTCGGCAAATGCATTTCCTACAGGTTGCTTCGTGGAATGTCCGGGGAAAATCGCTCTTTCAAGTTGCTGATGTGCTGTCAGATCAGGGAATTCACTTTGACATCATTGCCCTTCAAGAAGTTGGTGGACTTTCCCAAGGAAGACTCACTGACACCGGCTTTTGAGATCCTGATGATCCATTGGCCCAAGCTCATGACGAGCTGCATGACTACTGGATAGTGGCCACTGACCAAGTCACCAGCCACCTTGGCCAAGCCATCCTCGTGGACAAGACCTTCGCCAATGCCATCCTTCGTCCCTTCAAAGGACAGCGGTTCATTGGGGCTCACATTCTCCACAAAAGTGGCCTCGAACTCTGGGCCTTCTCTGGACACCTTCCCCATCATCAACACCCGCTTGCCCAATACTCCGAAGCCATCCAAGAACTCCGGCACACACTACACAAAACCAGGGATACCCCAACCCTAGTCCTGGGTGACTGGAATGCCGACCCAAGCCAAGATCACCTTGATGACCAAGCTCTGGAACTTGCATGCCTTGTAGCTGAGGCTGATCTTCACCGACTCCTGCCTGATGGCCCTACATGGAAGAACAAGACCTACGACTTTCTGCTCCTCAACCCAGCCTTTCGGAAGTGCATTGCGCATGCGTGGCCCCCACCCAGCCCAATCACACTGCCAACACTTGATGACATCCTCCCCTCAGATCACAAACCGGTCACCTGGGAAACACCATTCATTGGCCATCCTCCCCGTGCCAAGCACAGCCACCGCCACCATCAAAGAACTGGACGCTGGCAAGTTGATCTTGAACGTCTTCAACATGGCCTGGCCCAAGCCCGGCCCTCCCAATCTGATTGGCATCAACTGTGCCACTTAGCTCGTCAGTGCCAATACCGCCTCCCCAGCCGCAAGTTCAAAGATTCCCCAGAGCTCAAGCGCCTTTGTCAGCTTCGAAATCACACTGAAGCACCTGACCTGAGAGCATCCATGTCCAGGCACATAGTTGCTGAACGGCGAGCTGAACGAGCCGCATGGCTCCGGGACCTCCATGGTGCTGCCTCCAACGGCGACACCTCCGCCATTGCCTTCCTGAAGGCTAAACAGAAACCACAACATACATGGAGCAACTTCATCACACATTCCGGCGGCCAGCACTCAGCCGTGCAGACAGTCCAACACCACTTCCAACATGTTTTTGCCAAGACGCCCCCTCTTACACGGAACAATGACTGCCAACATGCCCTAGCCACGCTCCAAACACACATGGCCACCACTGAGCCGCAACCCATCAACCAACATGAGGTTCAGATTGCACTTGGCAGCCTCAAGCTCGGGAAGACGTCGGGAGCCACCGGTATGTCCAATGAATTCCTTGTGGCGCTTGGTCATGTTGATGAAGGAATGCATATCCTGCTCCGACTGCTCGACCAGATGCTCGTCCGAGGCGAAGTTCCAGATGACCTACTTGTCGGCATCGCGTGCTTCATACCCAAGTCCACGTCCATCACTTTACCATCGCAAATTCGACCCATTTTGCTGCTAGAAGTGGTGCAGAAGCTTTTTGCACGCCTCCTCATGAACCGACTTGCCCCACATTGGCCTCCCGTCCACGCCCAGCTGGGTGCCATACCTGGTGGACAGCCTGTTGAAGCGCTCTTTGCTGCACAGCACATGGTCAATGTGGCCACTGTTAGCGGGCAGGAACCCCTTTTCCTCAAACTCGACATCAAAGGAGCTTTCGACAACCTCCGTCATGCGAGCATAGCCAATTTCCTGGCACAGTTGCCCGAAGCAGTTTGTCATGAAGCCTCGCGATTGATGTGCCTACTCCTTGACCAAAAAATTTGCTTTTCCTTTCTCGATGCGCAGTGGGAACTTCAAAGCTCAAACGGCACGCCGCAAGGAGGCAGTCACTCAGCCGGGCTTTTTGCCCGCACTTTGGACCATGCGCTGGGACAATTGGTGGCCCACTGGGAAGCCACGGGACACAAGCCGGCCTTTGAACCAATCTGGTTTCTTTTGTTCGTGGATGACATCCTCCTTTGCCTCAAAGACTGGACACAGGCCATCGCGCTATTGCCTTCCTTTCTGGAGTGCCTATCTACACTTGGTCTTGAGATCAACTTTAGCAAGAGCTGTTTGGTGATCAGTTCCGACTTGGGATCTAAAACTTTGCCGTCCGATGGATTAGCCCTCCTGAAGATGTTCCCGTGGGTGCCACATACGCAGTATCTTCGCAAGTCCTTTGGGTACCACCTACCAGTTGACGCCATGCATCAGCAAGCCATTCAAATCCTTTTCAGTGCTTGGGGCAAACTGAAGACAGTCATCAAGAGTTGTAGTTGGCAGCAACCATCAACGACGACCAGGATGCTTGACCAATATGTTGCTTCGGCATTCTTGTGGCTTTCCCCAACCCTTTTTCCCTATAAAAGCTTTAAACAGCGGCTCAGGGTGACCTAGAAGCTCTGCACCTTTACATCCCGGAAGTGACTGATGCTGAAGCCCACCAGATCTTGCAAGTTCGGAGGCACATTGTGAAGCGATGGATTTTGCACATGGCACCGGCAGGGAGTTGGGAACACCAATACTTGCGGCGGTATTGGTCATTTCTTGGTCATATTTGTCGACAAGCATATTCTCCGAAGCACCCAGCCAAAATCATGTTGTCTCATGTTGCCGCGCAACACAACCAGACCCTGAACCGACCAGGACCCTGGCACACACCTCACAGCCTGATTTCCAAATTCTGGCGAGAAAACGAATTGGAAGGCGACTATCTGCACATGGCTTCAGACCGCGATGAGTGGACGTCCTTCACAGATTGCTTTCTAAAATGGCAAGAGGTTCCACTTCATCAGACCAATGTGGAATTCCTGGACAAGCAACCCTGGGAAACCAGTAAGTACCTTCTACACACAAACCTTGCGTGGCTCAATGTGATTTTTGTTCACTTCTCGGCAGGGCTTTTCGAAGCGGTATGGTTGGATCGAATTGAAGGGTTCTGTGCCTGGACAATGGAACTCGAAGGCCCTGATCCTGGAAAAGTCTTCGCATCTGGTCTATCGAATTTGTGCAGCCACCTTGCTATGTTGGCCAAACCGTTTGCCCTCCAAATTGTCGTCCCGTGCCAGACAATATGGAAAAGAATTGAGGCTCACCAAGGGAGCATACGCACAAAATTGCTGGAAAGTACGCACGCTTCGTGGTATCAAATCTTCCCATTGACAACAACTGAGTGCAAGCACCGTAGTCTACGCAATTGTTTCACATATTTCAGGCATCATCCAATGGCTTAAGTTCTTCACTCACCATTCGACACACCTGCCTCCGCCAAGCGGTTGGTATGAGTGTTAGGGCCCAACCAATGAGAAGCCCTGGCAAAAAAATCATCAATCCTCATTAGTTTGATCATCGTCAATCATCATATGATTATCATCAACCCTCGTTAAGTTGAGCATCATCAATCATGAGTCAGTACGTTGATCATTATTAATCATTATTAAGTTGATCATGATTCATCATCATCAACCATCCGTTGCTAACTTTCAACGACCATGATCGCAGTTTGGCCAAGTCATCGACACACCCTTCAGCTGGTGGCACTGCATCACCGCGTTCCCCTATCCGTGGTGCTTACTTGTATTTCACCATCCAGATTTCTCATGTTCCCTAAAGTATTTATCGCTGATGCTTAGTGAAAACCCAGGTTTCCCATGAGCCTTCCCATGAACCAAGACTACAACAGTTGCAGACCCTGCTCGCAGCTCACGAGTGTAGCACGGAGCAGTGCTCAAATCTTTAAATTCAACCCTACAACTATAAACCCTAAAAGCAGCCCTAAAACCAGAAAACTTCAAATCAACTTCAACACTAAGCAGAAGCCCTAAAAGAAACCCTAAAGTCAGAAAACCTAAAATCAGCCTCAACCCTAACCAGAAACCCAAAAAGCAACCCTAAAATCAGAAAACTTCAAATCACTCCCAAGAAACTGTAAACCTTAAAACCAACCCTAAAGCCAAGAAACAATCATGACATCAGCCATAGAAGCATAAACCCTAAATTCAATTCTACAACCATGAGCCCTAAACCCAACCCTAAAAAGAGAAATCCTAGAAGGAACCCCAAGACCATAGACTCTAAAACAATAAACCTTAAACTCCACCCTAAACCATAAACTTTAAAAATCAACCTAAACCGATCCTACAGCAAAAACCAGAAAAAAGACACCCAAGGCCATAAAGCCACAAACCCGACCCTAAAAGCAAAAACCCACAATGAACTTTAAAACCGCAAAACCATACAATGAACCCTAAAAGCAAAAACCCTAAACCCAACCCTAAAACCGCAAAACCATACAATGAACCTTAAAACCATAAACCATTAACTCAACCCCACAACCATAAACCCTCAAAGCAACCCTAAAGTCAGGAAACCTCAAATCAACCTCAGCCCTGAACACAAACCTACCAGGCACGGGTCTGAACCGGAAAAAAATTTCCCAAAAAGTCGGAAAACAATTCCCCAACCTGCCCATGACCCCATGTCATGGCCCCCTGGATCCCCATGTCATGATCCCACGGGACCCTGACCATCCCAGGAAGGACTGGCCAGCGCAGCTTGAAACGACCACGGGCCGGTTGAGGCGCATCTGAAGAATGTTGATGGTTCTTGTCATCAACCAGTGGCGTTATTTGGTTTTGGGTCAATATTAATTAGCCAACAACAATGGTGGATGATAACCAACAAAGCTATAGGCAAAACAATGGCTAATGATGGGGGAACCAGAGGTACAGGGTCTTGACTCACAGCCATTTGGTTTTGGGTCAAGGCTTTAATCAGGCAATTCATGAGGGATCATCACCAACAACAATAGGGAGAACAATGGCTAATGGCAGTCAAAATTATAGTACTCAACCAATTAATGGGGTATGATCACAAAATAATGGGGAAAAAACAATGGTTAATAATTAATAGGGGAAAACAATGGTGAAATCACCAACCAGTGGCATGGCATTGTTTAGACTCCAGTAATCCAACATAGCAGTGGAAAAGCATCATGTTTTCTAGAGAAACCCTGGGAAACCGTCAGTAATTGGTGGATTTTCCATTGCTTTCTTAGATTACCGGAGGGTGTATCAACCCAATAATACCGAGCCCGGGCAATCAACCTGATTGTCATTGGTTTTATTTTCCCCCATGACTTTGGGATGGTTGGTTGACTAATTTGGGTGTTTCACAGTGTTTCTCAACATTGGGGACCTCCCACTTGTCATTCTGTTTTATTAATCATTTAAATTTAGCGCGTAACAAACCATGGGCCACGACCAGCCAGTGCCAACCAAATTAGTATATCATAGCTGTATACTATTATAGCGGCATTCTAGCCCCTGCAACCAACCATTTCTGGTTATCATCACATACACGGTTATTCATGTGCATACTATTTATGATTGACTAAGTTGGTGTCCTCATTCACTGGTTAACGCCAAATTTATGATACATTGCAGTCGTTAATGACTCATGAATAAGCCATGAATCGTTGATGATATTTGCCCCAAGAACGCTTTTCAACAACGACCCTTGGGGATGGGCTGGGTTTGCAGCTGACGACCCTTTTACATGGGCTGTGAAATGCTCCTTCTTTCTGCAGCATTTTGATCTCAAGGCCAAAGGCTTGAAATAAGGTCAAGATGGATGGCAAGGCTTCGAATGAAGTGGCAGATTGGCTGGAAGTTCGCTTTAAGGACGAACTGAAGGTGGTGGAGCTCCGTCAAAAAGCCTTGCTCACGGAGCTTCGAATCTGTTTGGGCGGCGCAACGTGCGGGACGTGTGTGCGTGTGACGCCGCCGGAACCACCATCCATGGGAACTTCCCCATACTCAGGGGCCTCTCCATTCTCCGGGGCAGCTGCCAGGGGTCTGCTTCGCCCGGAGCTGGGAAGTGAACAGGGGGACGCAAGTCGCCTTGGCAGCAGCATGGGTTCTGCGGCCAGCATGACCAGCAGCAAGGAGACCACTGGTGCACCGTGGTGTTGCGATTTTTGGCGGGAAAAATCATGATTTTCTTATGTTTGCTGAGGTCGGCACGCGGGGACAAGCATGACAGAGCAAGACCATGCCCGGCTGTCAAATAGCAATGTTTGCTAATTCTCCCATTTGCCGCACGTCTCATGTCAACATTGCTATACCAAATAGCCTGCAGATCTGATGTGTTTATGAGTAGCGAAATGGACCTTTTTGAGGATCCAACATTTTTTTTTGGGGGGGTTGGTTAAAGCCATCAGAGGAAAAAACCAATAGCTACTGCTACTATGTGATTTGTTTATGTGTTCAGTGGTGACAAATTGGGAGAACCACCAGTGAAGCACCAGTGAATCACCAGTGCCTCGCACCCAGCCGTGGCGCCGGCTGCACCGTCGGCAGGACAACTTCCCGACGCTGGGCGAGGGAAGCGCGGGAGCGTCACCCAGCCGTGGTCCTGAAGCCAGCGTATCACTGGGTTTGCAACCGATGTCGATTTCCAAAACCAACAAGGTCCGCTGCTGGTAATGCTGTTTTCTCCGAGGCTCCAATGATTTCCAATGTTTTTTTTTTAAGAGTGTTGTTAGAGATCGTAAAATCCAGCAATCATGGAGCTTTTCAATTTCAGCGCGAAAGCATCAGCTAGCTGGATGAAGGTGTTTGGGGGGATTGGGGGTGGCTGTGGTCCCTCAACGTGTGTTTTTTCACGCACCGCCCCCTCCTCCTCCTCCTCCTCCTCCACATCATCGTTATCATCGTCGTCCTCCTCCTCCTCCTCATCATCATCATCATCATCATCATCATCATCATCATCATCATGCACGGGGCCTTTCGTCCAACCCCGATTGGCCTCCAGTTCCAATAGTTCCAAATAAACTTATTGGAAGATGTTAGCAGTTTGAACCTGCACGGTAGATTCAGACAGGTGTTGCTTGCAGACAGTAGCAGATTCATTTTGTAGAGTGACTAGGCGCGGCAATTCCACAAGCACCAATGAAACCGGCCAGCGGGTTGCATCCCTTGCCCACGTTCCTCGTTCCACGTGGAACCATGCTGCATCACGAACACATTGAACACTGTCTAGGTCTAGGTAGAAATGATACAAATAAACGAGTGAATGAAACATATGTTTTTGAAATGCCATATGTTGTTTGATGATTTTTGCATGCATGTATATATCATCATATTTTTGGATATTGATACCTCTTGTATTATTCTTCGTTCCGTTGCGGCTATCGGCGATTGCTAAATGTTTTTCCGCTGTTCTCACGTTCGCCCTTGTTTTGCGTGTGATTGGACCTTGGGAGGCTGCGACTCATGGGAACGCCCGGGATGTCTTATCGGAGTCGGATTCGGAACGACCGGATCATGAGACGACCGCGGACGAGGCCAACATGTCGCGAGTGGTCTTGAAGCATGTGGCGACTCCGTCCCTTGCTGCGCAGTTAAGGATGACTATTTTGGATGGCCCTCCGTTTGTCCCGAAAGTTCTCGGGTTTAGGGGGTTCAAGAGATTTGAACATTCGGATGAACCTTAGGATGTTTTGAAGGTACCCAGGTTCACTACAAAACGCAATTTGGGATGGTTGCCTCGCCAGAACTTGATGATTCGTATCATTTTGAAAGCACCGAGCGTCACCAACGGTCCCCGGTGTTTGCTGTGAACTGTTACCTGTTAGCACTAAGGGCGCCAACATTGAGTCGGAAACCTTCAAGTCTGAAAGAGTCGCTGGCAAGGCGTCCACGGTGGGTTTGGTGGGACCTAGATCCATTTGCTGCTACAGATTTCATTCCATGGGTGAAAAAGAATGAACAATATGCCTACCTTATCATCCTTACCTCATCCTTATTTACCTTGCAATGCCACAACCCTATTGTCCTTTCCCATATCAGTATTTGTGAGCAAGCCAAGACATAATTCCAATTGATCATTACAATTACTAGATGCAAGAGAACTAATGGATAGCGAATTGAATGAACTAATGGATAGTCTCATCATTGCTAGAACACTTACTAATTGAATAATTGAATAAACTTCTTCAACGCGTGTGCACCGTGCACACGAGCACAGGAACCAGCACTCTCACTCAGCATTCTTTACGGTGGTAAGATGTGGTAAGCCCAGTCATTCACCTGCCAGGCACACGCACCAAAAACATAGCAGCACTCTCCGGTGGCACCCGTCGCGCATTGTGAAGTCATCCATTTTCGAGGTGCGCATCAGTTGTCGAGCGGAAGGATCGGCACAGATACCTAGAGAAATCGGAAACGGTTGCAGCACGTCTTGCTGCAATTTTGCTTTGAATATCTCGGATCTAACGTTCGACCCCAAGCGATGAACAGGGGCAGAGGTTTGGCTGAAGAGGGTGCACCATTTCCTTGATTTTCTTGTCAGCGCTGTGATTTGTTGACCTCAGGTCTTCTTTTCTCTGCTGATCTTGCTGCAAGCTTTGTGTTTGGCCATCGAGACTCAATATAGTGGCCTTGATTGGGGGACTCTCGGCTGGTTCCGCAGCAGACACACAGGACCACCTCCCGGCCATAGTAAAACAACACGGAGATAAAACACATCTAGATTTCAGCCAAGGCTTGGAATATTTTGGATACAAGTCAGACTAGGCAGCAAGCCAGAACACAAAATCTCGCCATGCCAGTTGACTTATAAAAAAGTCCATTTCACCTTCTCGATTCTGTCCCACAAAAGAGCCCAGGAATCGGCTGGATTACCACGGCTACAACGCCCCGGCGGAGCAAGTTTGGCCCAGCATTCCAACCTTCCTCTTTGTCACTGAAATGCTTTTCGGATCCCTTTTCACACTTGAATGTCTAGCGGCTTTGCAGATCTTGGCCCTTGGCATGCATCCTTTGATCATTGGTCAAAATTTCACCAGTCAGGACTTGCTGTACTGGTCGGTTGGGATCTTGCCGTATGCTGTTCAGTGCTTTCAGTTCAAATATGATACATATGTCGAACAAGTTTTGAACCGTGCTGCTGTCATTTCCTTTCCTTGCAGGTAAAGTTCTGCGCATTCCCGCGGGACTTTTTCAAGAAGTTGTGGAATTGGTTTGATCTTTTGCTAGTCTTCGAACATTTGCATCAGCAACTTTTGAGTTTTTTGTTCCCATCTTTTTCCGAGTTTAATACGCTGGCTTTTCCACAGACGCAATATTTTCCAACCATAGAATCTCCTGGTTGTCAAAATAGTCGATGAATTAATCGGGATGGTTACAAATGGCTACAAGATGCTACAAGCATTTGCTTATATTGCCGATGGGTGGGTAAAATGTGTGCACTGTGTGCAATATGCACGATCATTTGCTTATCAGAGGTAGTTTTGTTTTGATTGCCCGGTAGCGAAGCCAAGAATGAATGCACCACAGGTACTCCTGTGGGTTTTCGACACTGTCCTGGCCATTGTTCCTGTTGAAAGCCCTGTCTTGCGACTTGCCCGGCTTGTACGGCTCATACGCCTAGTGAAGTTGGTCCGAGCAGTGCAGGGCTTCGACTCACTCATCATCATGACCACGGCACTCAAGGACGCCACGAGGAATAAGAGTAAGGGGAGACTATGGAGACTTGTTGATGAGGATTTGCAATTGATGACGCAACCAACCCTAAGACATTCTTGATCATCTCTCATTGCTCACTCACAGTGGTGATATCCGGTGGCGTCAGTCAAATGAACAAGAAGGTCATGATGTTGGTGCCCCTGGTAGTAGACACTCCAACAAGAATTGTGACGGGCTGGGGTAGCTGGTTGGTGTGCATGAGCTGGTGATGGCTGACGTTTTGTTGGAAAACTGGTGGTCAGAAATCTCACTTGCCTGAAGGACAGTGTCAATGCACTCTTTTGGGTCGCGATGATCATGCTGGTGGTAGAGATGATGTTTGCGCTTCTCCTCAATCAAGTCCTTGTTGCAATTGTTTTCGGCGCCGGGCATGAATATTCGGAAGACGATCAGACTCTCCTTTTTGAGCCCTGCCAGTGTTTCAGTTCTTCGGATTTCCGGGCAGGTGAAGTTGATGCGCGGGCGTCCGCAAATGCCACGATTGGTGTCAATTGGTGTGGTGATTTGGATGTCCTATAGGCTGGCTGGATGTTGCAATTTAAGCCAGAAACAATTATCCATTATTTATGAAACCTCCAGTCCCCAATTTTGCGAAATGATAGATGGCACAAACGGGTTTCAAAAACCCCTCTTGAACTTCTCTGCGGGGGCTCATATGCCATCTATCATGGTTGGCGTGGGTATGAGTCCAGTTGCTTTGCCCAACCATGATTGCGTTTTGGCCGAGGAATATTTTGGTACTTTCCTCCGTGCGATGCTGACCATGTTCCAGCTGACGCTTGGGACATGGGTTCCAGTCGCACGCATTTTGCAGGAGACCGTCTCGCCCTACTTCAACATCTTTACTATCCTGCACAAAGTCACCAGATTTGAGAAGTTCCTGCCCATGTGTGTGTGTGTGTGTGTGATATGCTATTGGTATGTTTGTGTATCGTATTTTGACCATTTTTTGATAAACTTTGCCTTTCTGACCTGGCAAAAAAGCATTAAAGATATATATATATATATGTAAAATTATATATATATATATATGTATATTTATATATACCCTCCAAAGCATTGCTAGATTTAAATATATGAATCCGCGCTGTCACTGTTGGGTTGAGGCCATGGACAGCCAAAGCCGAAACTTACAACTTGCATGTTAGAGCTGCCATTCTGGCCATAGCACCAGGATACCAGGTGAGACAAGGGCAAGTTGAATCAACATGTGATTCAATACTCATTCACCTTGGACAAAATGATAATCAACCGATACTGACCCAGAATGGTTACCCACTAATCATTCAATGTAAACCCATTCTTGGATGATTTTGGGCTTGGTTTGTTGGCTTCACGGTTTTACACAAGTGCGGTGATCATATCAGTTCTGAGGCGCCCATGCAAACTCCAAGCTGCCCGGTTTCCTCTTGAAGAAACCGGGCGGCTAGAATAGATGGAATAGATGGCAGCCCGTGAGCGAGCTGAAGGCTCTGCCAGTTTTGGGAGACATTTTTGATACCCAGATGCTCCATGTATCAACATGTATGTTTTTTTAACCTAAATTTGCATGGAAAATGAGCCCAATGTACACACATGCCATTCATTGCAAATTTGCAGCTGAGGTGATCATTGGCTTTGCGTGCATCGGAGTGATAAACGGTGTTTTTATGCAGGAAACTCTGAAGGCGTCTACCGGGCCACAGTTTGTGGAGTGGAATTTGCTATTTCAATAGTTTCCTGTGACCTTAGCTGTGCAACTTTTTTGACGCGCTGTATCGCGCTGTGTACTTTTCATGAACACGTTGAACAAGTTGCCCCTTGCTGCCACACGCAACCAACAGTCCTCACAAAACATCAGGAAACATCATTTGCAGTAAAACAGTGTGTCCGCAACCCAAACGTTCGCCCACACCCATGATGAGGCACTGCAATGGAGGATCTTGTGCAAGGTTAACAGGGTTTGGAAAAGTTGCAAAAGCACCGGCTATACGCAGTGATTTGTGTCTTATGATTTCAGGGTTTGAGGTTTTAGAGTTTAGCGTTTTACTGTTTCAGGTTTTGGGTTTAGGGTTTTGCTGTTTTGGGTTAGGGGTCGTCAACTTAGAAACTCAAAAACAACGGCCCTGCGCAGGAATTTGAGAGTAGGGAAGCCTTCCTGTTGCGTGCGGGCAAACGTCAGGGTTGCAGCGAACAGTTTCTCACAAAAAGTGCGCAAAATCAAAAACATGTTTCCACTTTCCACTAAAACTCCTTCATGAAGCTGCGCTCAAAAAAAGAAAGTCCATTGCGGCGGAAATTTAGTGCATAGTGCATATTAAGTTTTCAACACCCTTCACATATTTTGAACCAAGGTAGATGGTTGAAACATGTTGCAACCCAGTAATTGGATGCAATTGGTGAGAAAAAATGTTAGTGCCCGATTCAATGACAGTGGAGATCACTGGGATCCGAAACATTTGCGATCATCGGTAGCAATGTTTATATAGGCCCACCTTCTCTTCAGTTTGGATTTCAAACAGCAAAGGATTATCTATCTATCCAGTTTGTTGGTGGCTGAACGTCCTGCACACATTCAGAAAACAATACATGCGCGCAAATGTCGGTTGCAAGAGGATCAAGAGGCGTCAGATCGCAAGCGCGTATTCTGGCATAGTTTGCTCACTCAATACAGATTTTAAGTTTGTCACGAAAGCTAGCTTGCTAGCTGGAGTTCTCCTTGCTTTAGCAAATTGTAGGCAGTGCGAGCGCCAGAACCCTGATATATCAGGCTTCAGGGGGGGCCCCGGGGGGGGGAGGTGAAAGAATCAGCTTTACCCCCCCCCCCGGGGGTGG
>VSDK01026858.1:103646-114944 GCA_009767595.1 Symbiodinium kawagutii
GTTGCAGATGCTGGTGCTGATGCTGCTGACGATGATGATGATGATGATGATGATGATGATGAGGATGCTCATGATGATGCTGCTGCTGATGATGATGATGATGTGATGATGATGCTGATGCTGCGCAGCATCATCCTGCCATATGTTGGTCCTATGTTGGATGCAGCTTGGTGCATCTTCAGCGTATCTCAGCGCCAGGGCTGTCTGAACCCAAAGAAAAAGTGTGCATTTAGATTTTCAATTCAGGACGCAAATGCACACGCTCTTTGGGCCGGCTTTTAGGCTTATGTTGTGACTATGTTGGGTTGCTGTTGAGTCTTTGTTGCGATCTTTTCGGCTTCCTGCAAGCTCCTTGGGCTCCGCTTGCGGCCATGTCAAGGCTATCTGACCCAAAAAAAACGGTGTGCATTTAGGCTTCCAAGTAGGGCCGTAAATGCACACGCTGTTTGGGCCGGCTTTTCGGTTTATGTTGTGCCTATGTTGGCTTAGTGTTGGGTCTTTGTTGCGGTGTGTAGGCCTTACTTGAAGCTATTTGGCTCGGCTTGCGGCCATATCAAGGCTATCTGAACCCAAAGAAAAGGTGTGCATTAAGTCAGCAAAGCCTGCCGTTCTGCCATTCCTAGCTTTCGTTCCCTTCCCTTTAGCCTCAAGTTTGTTCCCTGCGGTTCCTGGTGTTCTCGGCCGTTTTGGTTTTTTCCTTTCCTCTCTTCCTTGTGGTTGCCATCAGGCTACACTCATCAAAGATCACCAAAGCCGGGTTACTGCACCAAGACCGTTTGGAAACAATATGGAATAATATGGAGCATCCGTAGAATGTGCTGATACATAAGCTATGCCACTTACATAGTGTACAAGTTGTTTGCAAACATGTATTTGCCCCACAACGATTCTTCGAGAATCCATTTGAGGAGATCAGATTTGCCAATGTGTGCGTGTGTGTGTGCGTGTGTGTCTGCGAAAGGCAAAGGTAAATATTGTATCAATCAAGCGCAAACTGCGGGGGACATACACCAGATGGAAGTGCCTTGCGCACATGTGAGATGTATGTAGAATCAAAATTTGAGTAGGATTCAAAATTTGAGTTGATTTGTCGGAAATTGATCAGAATTCCGTTTTTTCGGTGTGAATGTTGTGTACGTGTGTATTTGTTCAACGGTTCGGGTGTGATATGAATCATCACTTCGTCATTTCCTCACGGCCACCAGCTGAAGGCCCCGGTCCCGCCGACCCCAACGCGAGCGCGGACAGCCTTCAGGTGGCGCAGAACGATGACATCATCATGATGCGGGAGGTCGCGCACAAGGAGCGCACACATGCGAGGAAGATGAAGGCCTTCTTCCGCTATGCAGATCATACCAAGGACCAGGCCGGATGTGGCAACATCAACGGTTGTGGTTGAAAGATCTAACTGTTCAAGTGTCAGTTGCGTGGTTGTAGGATGTTGTAGGGGAATGCGGGTACTTGGTTCCTGGCTCGAATCATGCTGTCAACCATTTGAAGCACAACCCGAAGACTGTAGTAGACAGGGTTCGATGCAAAAATTGTGGATGCAACCTTAAGGTCCCTTTCGGGCAATTTTTTGTCCTTCAATGTTTCTCATTTGTGACCTAGCCCTGGGCTTCCAGTGTCATTTGTGAGTGGGTATATATTGGATACCGACCACAGACTCTAGAGAACTGCTTGACGGATGATTCTGCTGGCTCCAAGCCATGCAAAACAACAGTTGGATGATCTTTGCCGGAACCTGAGGTCATTACAAGAGCAGAATGGGAGCGAGTGGTGGGTGGCCATCATGCCCAGCACTGGTCGCCTGGCAGTTGTCACTGGTGGTATCCCCATGTAGCATCCCAACAGCTTCACCTGATGCCACCTTGCACTTGGGACACCCATCTTGAGCACCATGATCGGTTGGATGGACCGGCCGCCGATGTCCACCCCGTTGTGTTGCGCTCGCACCGACTCCACAGGTTCTCAGCGCAAGGGCTGAAGGTGAAGGATGCAGAGGCGGTGTTCCGTTTGCTCGACGAAGACCGAAGCAATGGCATCAGCACGCCGGCCCTTGAATTCAGCATGGCTTTTGGGAGCTTTGCTGTTTGCATTTGTTCGTTGGTTCTTGGGGACGTTCCAGGTGCAGCCTTGTGATTGAGTGTTTGCATCTAACTTCTTCTGTACATTTTGCTTGGTCTTCAATGAGTTTCCTGCGGAAGCATACCTCACTTGCCAGTGGGACCTGGCAGTAATGGAGCGAAGCCATTCACAAGAGTCATGTTAGGACTTGGTTCCACCTCTTGGGACAGTTGGTATGACTCCTTGTTGCGGACGTTCCTTGATTACAGAAGATATTTGAGGTATGCACATAGAATATCATAGAATTACATACATAAAAGAACAAAAAACATA
Source organism: Symbiodinium kawagutii (assembly GCA_009767595.1). Taxonomy (NCBI): domain Eukaryota; class Dinophyceae; order Suessiales; family Symbiodiniaceae; genus Symbiodinium; species Symbiodinium kawagutii. The sequence continues at coordinate 106,047 of VSDK01026858.1, forward strand.
GACGAAGAAAATGTGCGGTTGCTAACGTCCAGTTCCAATACCTGCCTCCATCTTCCTCCACCCCTGGAGCAATGCGCTGATGACCAAGCCAGCGATGCCTTGAACGCGCCCGCGCGCCCAGGTATGGATGAACTGATTGCAGGCGTCGCCTCGCTCCAAGGTCCTGCGAAGAGCCTGGACTTGGCAGTGGCCCAGCTGAGAACGTGCCAAGCTCCCCATGTGCCAAGCTCCACCGCATGGAAAAACCATGAAAAACCTAAGAGCTAAGCCATGCTAAGCCAGGTAGGCTATATGTCCAGTGTGTGAATGAAATCTCTACAGTGAATGAAATCTGTTTGCTTGTACTTTTTTACTTGTTTGGAAGTTGCTAGTGCACTATGCTGTGTGTGTGCAAAAAATCCCACTTCTAGACATAGATCGACTGTACATATCATGCCAAGCTGATGTTGCGGCTGACTCCGGACCTTTTGCACCACCATGGTCTGAAATTGACCTTTTGAGGGCGCCGCATGCAACGTGTTTTCTGGTGCCGAGGTTCTGTCGGAAAACCACGGGCGTTTGCATCGAGTGATGAGCAGCGTCATGAAACGCTTGGAGGGCATCGAGAGGGCATTGGCCAGCGGCACGTTCTCACCTCGATCTCAAAGATCAAGCAGCCACGAGCCTTTGGGACCCCAGTTCCTGGGCTGTTCAAAGAAAATGGTGCCATTTGTCACCTCTGACTGGATTTCATTATTGATAATCTATGGTATTTGAGGCGGACGTCCACCAGGGACCCTATTTGAGTGGCACTGATGTCCTTGCAAGGGACATTTGCCAGCTACATAGGAACTTTTGGAGGTAGCTTTGGCCCATGGGTCAATACCAATCATCCAAAAAATGAGTGGATGAACATTCTGGCAAAGACTAGTGACCGCTCACTTAGGGGATGCGAACAGCTGGGCGCAGGGTATTGACCCCCAGCGATGTGTTTTGACAGAATCAAGACGTGTTCAGCGTGTTTTTGCCATTTTTTGTTTATATCTCTCCATGTATTGATTTGGATCTATACACCTCGATGTTTGCATACATTCTTGTTCACAAACAACATAATGTATACATGTCTATGTTCCCTATGTATGCATTTCTGTCCGTCGATGCTTCAGTTTCTATGTCTCATCTCATATTGTGCAGTTGATTTGTTTCTTCTTTGTTAATCTTTGTCATCTAGGTATCGGCATGATCCATTTGTTTGTTGTCTATCTATCCACCTACCTATCTATCTACCTATCTATCATCCATTTATCTATCTATTTACCTATCTATGTATCTAATGTTTTTAACCAACTAACCAACTAACTAACGAACGAAGGAACGAACGCAAGAACTAACTAACAAACTGACTAACTATAAGTATATCTATATTATTTTTATTTTTAACAAACAAACAAACAAACCAACTAACTAACTAACTAGCTAACTATCAATCGGACAATTTGGCTAGTGCATGTGCAATACGATTAGCTCATTTAATTTGTTGCTTTTGGTCTGCCCATGTTTGCCTGTGTGTAGAAGGCTTTTCCTGGTGTTTCAAGGCCCGAAGAACCTGATTCCTGGGCACTTTAGTGACGCATCTCAGCAAGTGATCCAGCAGCAATTGAGACAACAGTCGCATCATGTCGCACCATACTCTGTATGGTAACGTTAGCACATCCTGTGCTGGAAGGTGCGTTCTTGAGTGTGTTGAGTTTGCTCGATTGATCTGGTTTGCCCATTCAAACGCAATGGATAGCCTGGAAAATTGTGATGTGATGTGGTCTTGTCCCTGAGATTCTTTTCTCAACTTGAGGTCCTATGGCCCTATGGTGCGTTAAATGCATATGCGGCACCTTCTGAGGTGTCAGAAGCTTAAGAGCTCAATGGTTCAAAACCAGGAGTTCTGAGGTCTTTTTCCAATCGTTTTTCGTTATTTTTGCCTTCAGCTCTGAAGAGAACGAAGACAAGTGGTTGTCTCTGTAGCCTTGCGAAGAAAATCTCCGGCTGACTCAAAGAGCAGCCCCTTCAGCTGACAAGGACTGCAGGAACCTTCCTCCCCGCCACAGGAATCGAGCCATAGCAGGCAGTTGAAGTAAACATGTAGGCATCGAAGAAACAAGCCACAGCAAGTGCAGGCAAGGATTTGCAAATACATCCCATAAACAGCAAATCCTTGCCATACTTAGCTGACATTGTGCAGACAATTTGTAGCAAAACATGCCACGTTTGATCGAGTGGCTGGAGCGGTGGGTCCGATGCGCTGAGCTGCCGTGTTTCACCTATCAGCTCTAGGCGACAACAGAAAAACCTGGAGGGAACTACCTGTGGCATGTTCTGCATTGTGTTGGCAGCAAATGGTAGATCTGCTTGTTGGTGGGGACGGAGGTTCTGGTGGGCAAGAGGCATCGTACAGTGCACGCATAAGAGTGCGCTTAGACCATCAAAGGCTGTAGCAAATTCGGGACCGTCCTCTTACTGGGGGCAGTGAGGGAATGAACGCCTGCCTTTGAAACCTGCTAGCATCACTGCAGATGTTTGGAGGTGACATTGCAGATCATCGTAGTAATAGTATAGGTAGTGTGGGTAGTATAGGTAGGACCAGGATCGACAGTCAAATTGAGGATCGCCACGTCCACAGGTTCAAAGAACATGAATCCCAGGTTGAATTAACATGTTCACTTCGCCTCTGTCCCCTGCGAGATGATGGAATCTCGTGGGCTGCAATTGCAGGAAGACATGGTGGTGGAGAGAGAGATGCCTAGAAATGAAGCGCACCGGCTCTAATGACAGCAGTTCCCAAAGCACCCACATGTTGAACTTGGACCAGGCCCAACATCACCCAACCAATTCCTATGGCATTATAGGTCGACTGCTCAACCCTGGGTGCCCACAGCTTCAGCCATGGCTTCGGGCGACGACGAACTGCTGCAATGGTTGGAGGAGCGATTGAAGGAAGAACGCGACCAATTGGAACGTTCGCATGTGGTGGTCCTGGCGCAGATGCAGAGCATGCTACCCCAGAGGCCCAGAGCTGGACGTTTCCAGTTGGGCGGATGGAGGTGACTATAGGGTTGTTTTTGGGGCCTAACAATGTAGGGGTGGCCCAAAAAACCGTTCTAACTTCAAGGTTCAGGGGAGGCCCAATGGCCGACAGGTCTCAAGGCGTCCAAGATTGTAGTTGTATGATTGTGTCATTTTTCATTGGCTTTCTTGCTGGTCGCTTGCTACCAGGACCTTTGCTGCGGAGGTTGGATCTGTTGGACTACCCGCATCACTTGATGTTCCTGTGGAAACTGCCCCTTTGCCAAAGTTTGGGATGTTGCAACATGTTGTGCAACATGTTGTGCAACGCATTGTAATTGGTGAAGGGAACTGGTGAATAATATTCGCACAATTTGATCACAGTTTGGATTCATTGGAAAGCGATTTGAGGCTCCTGCTGGCGCTTTCAAACGCAAGACGAAGGGTGCAACATCTTTGAGAGAATCCTTATCCATGGAGTTTGGACCGACAGGCTGCTTGGGATCTGGAAAATGATGGGAGTATGCCGCCTCCTGGGGGCTGTGGCGGGTATGCCAAGCGTCTATGGCCGTCCTTGCGTGCTTGTTCAGGTACTGAGGAGAAGTGGTGGCATCCGTATCAGCCAAGCCAGTTGGTGAACACCATGTCCTTTGAAGTCTTTTTTGCCGTTCTGATTTTACTGCAGGCTTGCAGTTGCTTGGCAGATCGGAGAATGGTTCGCCTGTTGAGGGGCTCGCACACAACATTTGCTGCTTGAACCTCAAGTGGTTCATCAGTGCTGGTGCGTTCCTACACCATGACTGCGTAAATCTGTCATTCTCCCGCTTTCGTACCAAACCAGCCCCTTCCCCAAATGCAAAACACTGCTTAAGGCTTTCTTATTTGTTTTTAATGTTTTTATTGGGGGGATGTGTTTTTTTTTTATACGTAAAAATCATGTATCAGAACACATTCCAAAAAAAGGGTGAAAAGCAGCTGCGGAACAGGAACCCGCAATAATAGATCAAATAGATAGACAATCCTTATATCCTTATCAAACAACTCCTCCGGTCAAATCTTTCGTGCAGGGGATCTGACAATAATATACAATACTAGGATATTGTACCGTTTTCCAAGTGGTTTTCAACTGCCACAATTGGCAACTACAATTGACCAGATCCAACGAACGCTAAACCATAGTATTTTCCGAATTGGGGCTCAGTCAGTATAGGCAGAATTATTCAGACGTGTACCATGTTCCATGACGTAGACGTACCAGTCTGGCACCATTGGCACCTAAAACCATTCCTTTCAGGTGGTACAACCCATACCTGGGATGGTTAAAACCTGCCGTTTCTAGGGGTTTGGGGGGCTCATGGTATGCCGTAGCAGTGAGCTTTTGGTTCGTCATTTACAGCCCTGCATGCGAACGCGCATGTCGTTCCTGGTGGCTCCGCTGATCCGCTGAGGCATGGCCCTGGAGGTGCAATTGCAAGGATTGGACTGGGGCCACCATTTGCAATACGAAGCTCGGTTGCGAAGATGGAGAGATCTGTGAGATTTGTGAACCGTTGATTTTTTGATATTGTTTGAAGCTTCGTTCTGGATTTTGTTTTTGATGATTTTTGATTTTTTGAAGCTTCGTTCAGATAATTTTTGATAAGTGAAAATGCATGAACATGAATCTGAAAATGGTCTCGAATGTCTATTGGAGAAGAGAGACACTTTGTTTTGCATCAGCTGAAGTCAGATCAAACAATTGTCAAAGTACTGGAGGTATTTAGAGATTCAGAATACCACACAAGTCGCAAACATCCCAACAGCATCCAAGAGCTGTGACCATTCAATCCTCCGTTTCGGAGTGATGCAAACGGCAAATCATTCAATTTGAAAAACGATTCTACTTTCCTTCACTGGAAAAAGCCCGGAGCCTTTGTGCATAGTTTCTGACAGGTCGTGATCCCATCCCGTGCATTCCCGTGACCGGGTCACAAGGATGTTGTCTCGTGGCTCGATTCCTAAGGATGGCTATACAGATACCTCGGACCAAACCTTTCCAGGTTGGCGGTCCGTGTTGGAAGTCTTTGAAATTGCTTTCGGATTTCTGTTTGCCCTGGAAGTGATCCTGAAAATTTTGGGCATTGGACGAAGCCGCTTGGTGGAATCATTACACACAAGGATTGATATCACAAGTCACAGGCCACAGGAATTCATAAAAATCATGAGGCCACTGGAACTGCCACTGAAACTTGGCTCTCTTTGCACCAAAAAAACTTCCCTGAGCTTCAGATTGCTTGTTCAGTAGACGACTCCACTCTCACTTCCCTAAGGTTTCTTTCGCTCCTTTTGGAATTGGTTCGATTTGACCTTGGTATCTCTTTGGTGTGTGGAGATGGGTGTGGTGCTCATGCCCATCCAGACTCCGTCCTTGCGATTGCTGCGCCTGGTGCGGCTGCTGCGGTTGGTGAAGCCGCTTCGGACGGTGAAGAACTTCGACTCCTTGAGCCCTGGACGCCTTGGACACTGGCAGATGGCACAGGGGCAATGGTTCATCATCCTGAAATCGGCCCTTAAATGGCGCAGAGTATGGTAGGATTTGGATGGATTTGGATGGATTTGGATGGATTTGGATCTTAGATTGGCTGTGATCTTGAGTGGTCTCTTGCTTTCCAGGTCCAATATCATGCCATACCTGAACAATAGACGGTCAAGATCAATCAGGGGAAACGGCATGACAACGGGAGTGAGAGTTCCTTGAGACGTTTAGTTCAATATCATGGAATGTTCATCCTCAAACCATGCCTACAGCCATGAGGTGGATCCATATCAAGAAATCTCCACGCTTGATGGTAAACTGCCAGCTAGTTCCATTAACTAACTAGTGGTTCTTAATTGATGCGGATCTACTAATATGCAAGTTTGGGAGTTTCTTAGTGTTTCATACGGTTGTTCCATAATAGAGATTTCACCAGTGCAGCTGCGAATTCAAACTCCGAAGTCATCCCTGCACATCCCATGACAGTATTTGGGAGTACCCAATGGCCCTGGCTGTTGCTGGCACAGGGGGGGAGATGTCCCAGCTTGTGCAGCTTGCCAGGATAATCATGACTACAGCGTTGAAGCACAGCATGGGTGCTTTGTTTTGGGCATCAATCATCATGCTGGTGGTGGAGGTGATGTTGGCCTTGCTGTTGCTTCGGCAGATCTCATGATTTTGGTTGCTTTTGGGAAGGCGACCAGTGACTATGTTAAATTACTTAAATCTTATATTTCGAAACTTAAGAAGTATTTAGGAGCTGGGATAACGGAATTTCCGCGCCGCCCGAGCACCATGGAACACACAATGCCCAGTGTGATGATGTGATGTGTGCTGCGCCGGTGGGCCGAGGTTGGGCCAGCTAGCCATTACCTTCTCGTACGCAGATCCGCGGTATTCTGCGGACACGCAGACGCAGTTGAAACTCTTCGAATATTTTGGAACCTTCCCTCGAAGCCCCGCAGGATGTGCTTCAGACAGACTTTCATTTCTTTATATAGTAGGTTGTCAGTTTTACTTATAGGTTGGAATAGGTTATATTGTTTTTCTTCACTCTGTAGTTGTGGGGTGGTGTAGAAGAGGATGATGTTGAAAACTTTTAGCCCTGATGTGACTGATTGAATTGAAAGCCATGGCTTGATCAGTTGGCTCAGTTGTGAGCTTGGAGGCGCAGAGGCTTTGTCACACAAAAAAGGGGGACGGCCAAGAGACGATACCATCTGGGTGGATTACAGCTATAAACTGAGCTATGTAGTGTGTTTGGCGTTTGGGATTAGATTGAATTACCACATATCCACCAAAAATCGAATAGTAATTTTGAGCAGGGGATCGATAAGCCACCACGCCGTGGATGATAGTATCCATCGCAAAAGGATAGGGGGCGGCCTCCTTGCGAAATGGAAAGGAAGCAGATAATTCTGATCGCCACTCGCATGCCTAATCTATACAGTCCTCAGCACCAGCGCTGTGCCGTCCAATGCATTCAGGTATGCTCACCATGTTTCAGATGACTCTTGGAACGTGGGTGCCTGTGGCCCGTGACATGCAAGAGCTTCTAAGTCCTGCGTTCAACCTATTGACCATCCTGTTCAAGGGCATCTTTGGTTTTGCAGCTGTCGGGGTGATTAACGGAGTTTTTATGCAAGAGACGATGAAGGTAGCCCAAACCGACGACATCATCATGATGAGAGACGTCGCCAGGAAAGAGAGGCTTGGCAGCATTTTTGTTAATTTTGTTACTTTTGTTTTTTGTTGAAATTCTTTGGCGAACGGACTTCCAGACGATTCTGCGACAATGCAACGAAGTTGGCCACGCCGTGCTCGAAACTACTAAGGAAGCTGCACGCGAAGAAAATGAACAATTTTTTCCAGTACACCGACCACTCACGGGAGACTCCAATCACAAGGGCGGAATGGAAAAGGGTCATGGAGCGGGACGATGCGCGCCATTGGTTTGGTGCACAGGGCCTCCCTATCCGAGACCCCGACATGATTTTCAACTTGATTGACACGGACAATAGCGACTCCATCAGCATGGAAGAGCTGATTTCCGGAGTGTCCCAACTCCAAGGAGTTGCATCCGGAGTCGACGTCGCTGTGTTGAAGCGGAGCCAAAGCTACTTGGTTGCGCTGGCTGAGTCGACCTGGCGGCCGAAGGCCACCAAGGGTCTCAGCCTGTGACCCGGCACCGCTCGCCGTTGTGAAAAACTCGCCGCCCTTGCACCGATGTTGCGAGTCGGGGTTGTCATCAGCGGAAGTGACATGATGGTCATTGACCAACCTTGCCCATGACGTCCCATAACTATGGGCATTGAATTGTCATTCTATGAATTGTTATTTTTCAAGATTGACTCACATCACATTTGAACGCATTCGAACCCATCCTGCAAACCATACGAGCCTGGTGGCCAACACACCAATTGGCCAGGTGGAGTGGAGTGGCGAAGAGTGAATTGCGCCGTGTCCATAGCCAGGGTGGGGTCCCCAAGATCCCCTTAAAACATGACGAGTTTGTTCATGGACCAGCATGGGAAGAGTCTTCCTCCGTTCCGGCATGAAGCAATTGCTGGCGAGAAACATGGTAGAGGAGCTTGGCTCTCATTGTCTTCTATCCTTGACTCGCCTAGGATTTAGGAGTACTCTGAAATATTCTGAACCACCGGTCGGTGCAGACTCTTCACATGTTTCGGCGCTTGTTTTTTGATCTGGCTGGTGGTTTTTTCAGGTTTTTTTTCTCACAGTTTTCATTGTCCCAAATGTATTTACAAGATTTAACTACTGTACTGGTTGCTGGGTTGACGAACAATTTTATAATGACACCGTGGTTCAACCACCAACCAGCTTGTTTTTTGATGATTGTTTAAGTGCTGCCCACTATGGGCTGGCGCATGGAGTCTGGGCCCTGTGCCCCTGTTGCAGCTTCGAAAAGACGGCCCAAGCCTTGCCTTGGAAGTGTCCCTGGTGGCAGGAACGGATGGCATAGGATTTGGCTATGGGAAAACTACCCGGCAGATGGTTTATTGGCCAACGCTCATCGTGATTTCATGTGATTTCAGGGTATTTTCATTGCAAATCAATGTGAATAATCAGCTGGTTGAGGATTGTGCTGAACTTTTTTCAGGTACTGCATGCAAGCGCAATGCCAAGGTGTTTGCATGTGATGCTAAGTCCTTTGTTTTACCATCCTGGAGGGCTCGGCTCCTCAACTCAGGCGGCACGGTTGTTGAGCTCGGCACAGGTCAACTGACCCAGGAGAGTGCTCTAAGATGCAGAGTACTTGGCTCAAGGATGAAGGATACGACCTGGGCGGAAGGGGCCCGGGAAGGGACCCTGGGTTCCAAAGTTGG
>VSDK01026858.1:122632-133312 GCA_009767595.1 Symbiodinium kawagutii
GGAATGTGTGTCATGCAAACATGCATAGATACATGCATGCATGCATCCATCCGTGCATCCATCCATGCATCCATCCATCCATGCATGCATACATTCATGCATGCATCCATCCATACATACATGCATACATGCATCCATCCATGCATGCATACATTCATGCATGCATCCATCCATACATGCATGCATGCGTACATGCACAAATACATACATGCATGCATGCATACATGCGTACATGCATGCATGCATTCATGCATCCATCCATGCACGCATCCATCCATGCACGCATCCATCCATGCATCCATCCATCCATGCATGCATGCATGCATGCATAAATGCAGGCACACATACATACATACATACATACATACATACATACATACATACATACATACATACATACATACATACATACTTACATACTTACTTACTTACTTACTTACATACTTACATACTTACTTACATACTTACATACTTACATACTTACATACTTACATACTTACATACTTACATACTTACAGACAGACAGACAGACAGACAGACATAGACATGTGCATTTGCAATTATATATGTATATATGTTTTAATATTTAGATTGTTTACCTGCACACGCTTGCTTTAACATTCACATGCAAATGATGCATGTTTTTTCTCTCCCTTTGGCATGTCACATCTGTTTGCTCACATGTAGAGCACATGATCACATATATATTTGTTGGCATTTGCATACAACATACAGTGTGAATACGTCCGTATTGTGTGTAAGATTTTGTAGATGGCATGCGTGTACAGCTATGTGAAAAAGATTTCTATCGTATATCAAAGCCCGGCGAATATCTTAGTAAATGTATGCTGTGTGCACATGAACAGGACAAGATGCCAAGTCACGAGCAGTGTAAAGCAGGTGAAATGTTTTTGAAACTTACAGGAGAAAGGTCGTTTTTGCCACCAGTATCACTACAACCACAAGGTCCTTCAGCAGGTGCCTGGAAGCGTCCCCAACAGTTTTTCCATTTTGAGGCCATGAACATGTTCACCATTCTGCACAAGGCCCAGCATGCTGGCCTGGGTTCGACCTCAGCATGCTGAGATTGGGAGCCAGATGTTGAGCCGAGCTATTTCGGCAGTTCACATGTTTGCCTTGGAAATGATGGCTATCATAATGCCAACGATCACTCGTTTGTGACAAGCCAAGCAGGAGTCCCAAATTCGGGGACTACTGATGTGCCAGGTCACTATTGGATTTGCGTGCATTGGAGTGACCTGTTTGCACATTGGTGCCAGTGTTCGCCAAGCACGCATGCCAATTGTTGTTGAAGAATATTTTGTGTGGTTTTAATCAATAGGGCTGATCGAGGCAACCTTTGCAACCCAATGTGTTGCCAAGAAGGGCCTAGGTGAGAAGGGTCACGTGGACGGTAGGTAGTCAGGTTGGGCTCAGACAGACCTTGGGCCCAGGCCCGACGAAATCTCATCAAACTGTTTTTGATATCTTTTTTGCCCCTCTCTTTCTCTTTGTTTTTCTCTTCTCTCTCTGTGCAGCTACTAGTGTAACCCCCTGTGTGGGCGCACCTTCCAAGCACGGAAGTTGCAGAGTGCAATATCTCTAGACCTCCTTGTTTCATGCTCAGTGCCGTTGCTCGTTTCTGAAGCTAAACTTCGTTCCCATTCATAATTTAAAGAAATGATGATATCATCACCATCACCATCACCATCACCATCACCATCACCATCACCATCATCATCATCATCATCATCATCATCACCATCATCATCATCATCATCATCACCATTTCCAAGCTGCACTTCAAAGCTCCCTCTCGCTCTTTCCTTATGCGGCGCTGCTTGCACACCCACGCTCTGCTACCAACTAAGGTCATTAACGGAGTTTTCATGCAAGAAACTCTGCGTGTCGCACAGTCCGATGACGTGATCATGATGAGAGACGTTGCCAGGAAAGACAGGCGCAACGGCAATGATGGCTTCATCTCCCCCCTGTTGGGACTGCGTTTCTACACGTAGCTGCAGGTTTCTACCATCCAGAAGCATGCATCGATGTGCTTGTCACCGTTTCTTTCGCCCAACGACTCTTGTTTTTCATCAAACTTTGGCATGTTGGAATCCATGATCACGCAGCCTGTGACTTTTCGAGCCAGTTTCGGGAGTTGCAGGCTCCATGCTGAGAAGATGAAGGCCTTCTTCGATTTAGCGGATCAGTCGGGTGATACCATCATCACCAGAGACAAGTGGAAGGATGTCATGGCCAGTAACCTGGAAGCATGTGGATTTGACAGTTGAGCTTTGGGGGCGATGTTCAGGTCACAAAATGGTCCTTTCAATATTTTTCAATGTTTTCAATGGTCAAGATATGGGGGGGTTCTTAAAATGGAGGGTCCTCCATAGTGGATGGTTAATTACTATATATAGTTAACAAGCTGGATGATTTGGGGGTTCCCTAGTGTGAGAAGGCCCCGCGTAGGCAAAGATGATGAAAGAGTGGGAGAATGGGGTAAGCGACAGCGTGGAGGTAGCAACAGGTTAGGCAGATGACTGTCGGTGTCAACGGATTCCAGTGCTCTCAGGCGATCACAAATCGTTGATGGGGCATGGTGCAACAGGGGCAGGGTTGAATCACTTTCATTGCGGCCCTGTGAGGCCCAAGCACCAAGCAATGGTTTGCAGCGCAGGGCTTATCCATCCAGGATCCAGATGAAGTCTTTACTCTGCTGGACGCTGACCGCAGCGATGCTTGGATAGAAAAACATGTGGGGCGCGTTGTGCGGTTCTTTGGTCATTTCAGAAGCTCCGCGCACCACTGGCCGCTTGAAAAATCTTGTGTTTCTGACTTGCTGCTGCATTTGCCGAAGCATCCACATTGAAGTCAAGAGCCAAGAGTTTAGTTCTCTTCGCTGGTTGGTTGGCGCTTAAACTGCAGGCCTTTTCAATTTCCAATCATGTCCTTAAGCACGTTGCTCTCAAACATTGCTTCCAGCTAAAACTCGCCGCACACGTCGCAGTCAATACCTGAATTCATTCCTGCAGTCACTCGGCATTTAACCTTAAGTCAAAGTGCTCAATCCCACTCGCTGACCAAGGAAACTATGACCATCGATGAGTGGCCAAGCAGTTGTTGTGCCGTTTTGGGAGTGGGGATGGGATGGGCAAACGGCAGGGACCCTCGAAATCTTTTTGTATATTGTCATCATGATACTGTGTTGGATCAGATCAAAACGTTTTATCGTAATCAATTTATCCTGATACACGTAAATATATACTGGGATCATACACCGAATGCTGGCACAAAAAAAAAGTCTTTGGATAATCAGATGGCTTGGTGTTTGGTGCTTGCAGTGCTTCGTTCTGGTGCTTCATTAAGCACTACCCTCCACTAACAATCATCATTTGACCATTAGCCATTAGCGACCCATTACCATGGTTCTGATGATAAACTTGATCAATGAACAATCAACCATTGAACTAATCAACTTGTGAATCATCGTGAACATCATTGGTGTCATTGAGTTACTAGCCACGGTTGGTCATTATACCCTACTATCAACCATCAACCATTTTGACCCGTTGAACGCTAATCACAGCTTATACCTATATATAGTTATGATATGTCATGATATTGGTTATTTTGGTTTGAACCATTCACTGGCCATAGTTCGTTCGTTAACCCACTCAACCATTCATAGCAGCAACCATTAAAAATGACTCATGGTTAACCATTACTACAAACCATTACCAGGGATAAATTTACCCATTAAACCACTAAACTATTGATGATACAGTATTAGACCAGTGTTAAGCCAGTATTAAAAATATCAACCATTGCTATTGACCATCAATGCTAACATTGTTAAAAAACATTATCCTTCATAAACCATTGTCAACGAACATTACTATAAACCATTAAACCACTGGTGGCCAATAGTTACTGAACGCTGGAGGAGTTATGAAAAAAGCTGTTGTTTAGAGCAATTGTTGGAACCACCATAGGCTATTAAACAGTAGAAACCAAAAATATATATTAAGCATTCCTATTCTTACTGTTCCAAAATCATATGCTTACTATTTAAACCTACTCGTGTTTTCTTAGGTGGCAATACAACCCCTACTAGCTATTAACCACCATGTGATAACCATAGGTTAACCCCTCATGGCTACCACCCCCTGGCCATGTCCCTTTCGCCTCCGAGGCTCATCTTCGGCGTGGCCAAGTTACACGGCCCCGCGCGGAGCCTGGACCTGGCCATCTTGGCGGAGCAGCAGCGGCGCCTGATGCTGCTGCTGGAGGACCTGCTGAGGCTGCGCTTGGACCTGGTGGTGCCCTGGCGCAGCGCCATGGAAACCGTGGAGGGTGGATTAGAAGGATGGGATGTACATGGAAGATGTGGATTTTTGTGCATGGTTTTCTAAATGTTTTTTAAGTGGTTTTGAGTGATTTCAAGATTTGATGGATGGGGTCAAGATGTATTTCATAAAGTTCAATATAGAGAGAGAATGTGTGTGTTTTAATGTGTGTGTGTGTGTTTTGATGTGTTTACGTATGTTGGAAGCCACGGATGTGTACTCTTTAGATTTCGACACATATACAAGGGACCGGGGCCCCCAAGTGCTAGTACCTTCTATGGTCGTTATATAGGGGCATAGCTACATGGTTGATCAGCCAAATTACAACTGGGGGCCATCTTGTCGACACATGCGTGCTGTTGCTGATCATTACGAAGCCGAGGGGGATGCGATGATCGCCAAGACAAGCAATGAAGGAATCTTGCCTGTTTGAGCCAATGACAGCTGTGCGGTGGCCCCGTGACGGTTAGCTTTCACCCGATCAAGTGAGACCGGCGGTCTCTCCAAAACTGAACTTCTGAACAGTCAAACGTTGAGATGAAGGTCTTGCAGTGAACACAACTGTAGATGTGTTTTTCATCAAACTTCGACTTGGGTTCTTTGGTTCTTGCTCCTACTCTGCGACGGATTCTCTTGAAACACAAGAGAAATCACAGAAGTGCTTGATCTGCAGGGCTGTCAATATGGCACCTGCGCTCATTCCGACGGCCCCATTGTGGGCTGAAAGCGAGTCTAATCGCACCATCGGAAAAAATGCCCGCCATCCATGGTGATATCATCGGCTGGAACACGGCTGCGCCCATGAATCTCATGAGTCAATGAACTGCACCTACGTATACCGCCTTATGCCTTGCTACATCTCATATGTTTGTAGCTACTATTGATTTTATGTTTTTAATTTGATGCATATGTTTAAGTGATCCTGTTTTTGGGAACCATTAAAGATCTTGAAGTTTAGCACGAAAGCTAGCATCAACGCTGAGTTTGCTCTTGTCTTAGCATTGGCAGGGACGCCACCAAACCCACAGACCAATCAGAAGTACTGGAACATACTAGGGTTTAAAGATTGAAATGGACAAGGGCTGAAAAAGGTGGAAAGAAGAAATGGAAAGCAAAGTACCTGTTGCATTTGCATTTCATTGACGGACAAAATAGTGACAATTGACCAGAAATGACGACATCACCACGACATCACCACTGATGACCGTTGCGTGGCACAGGTGGGGGTCAGCGCTGCCTCCTTTGGCTCCTGATTTGCCAAAAAAAAAGATTTGCCCATGGCACTGAGGACACAACTACATGCTCCAAGCATTGGGGATGGTTGGTTGGTTGAGCATTCATTTTGGGATAGGTTCTACCACCAACCAGAAAGATACCCCGAGTCTTCAATGATAGAAAAAGGGTGAAGGCAAACATGACATGACATGCCAAGTTCGGCATTGCTCGCCATCAGCATGAATGCTGATCTCCTAGAGACGGCGATGGAGAAAGAGAGAAACATGACGAAGTACATGTGGAAGTTTGTTGTTAATAGTCAATAGCCAAGGTTGATTCAATGGAGGTATCCCATGACATCCCTCGATTTCAATAGGACAGATCCTTGAAGTCCCATTACCATAATCGAATGTACCTCAAGCCTCCATTTCTCCCATATCTTTGGGATTCACTATGGATTAATACCCATGAGTTTTGATTTTTTACATCTTTTTTTCCATGTTTTACCCATTTTTTTATGGGGCACTTGAGTCACTTAGAGGTTCAGTTGGTACTTGGATGGGCCAGTCCTGTTATGTCATGGCTTCGGCACCTTGTCCAGCTGTGCAGCTGGGCCCTTGCGCTTGGTGGGGGCCCTGGTTGCTTGGGACCCTGGGGCGCCTGGGAGATCCCGCTGCAGACAGGTCGACGTCCGCCACCAGGGTCCACGGCCCAGCGCTGGCTGTTGGATGCTGGTTCTCCTGGGATGGCGAGTCAAAGCCGCTGAGTTTTTTTCGCCCAGGTCCTTCATTCGGGTTGGATTCTCAGACGCTCAAGAAGTTTTCGGGCACATGAACAAGAACGTGTTTAAACTGTTTCCGCAGTTTTGGTGGTTTATTTGCTTTCGATGGTGTATAGCCAGGAGTGGGATGGTGAAACCTTCCATTTTCATGGTTTTGGCGCATGGTGTGTGAGCGACTGTCTCAAATCGCCAGAACTGCTGGGTGGCAAGTGCCGTTGCGCTGAGACCGCTGGCTTCGTCTTGAACCGGCGCTTATTCTCCTTCCCATTAGCTTTGGAGCCGCCAGATGCCTCAGGGGTGCTGTGGAACCTGGGTTTCTTGGCGTCCCTTTGTTGGGGATCATCTACAATGCGTTTATAGCTGGATCTGTAATAGATCATATAGGATGATGCAATCATTATTTGTTTCCAATGGCCGCCAGAAGGGCAGCATATCCTGAAGGATTGAAGCACAGAAGCTGCAAAGCATCATGGGCTCTGTGGCGGCTGTATTTCTATGTCCTGCAGGGTTTAGCACTAAAGTCATCTCAATCTGACTGCAACTCTGCTTCAATTGAACCGAATGATTCACATGCACTCGAGTCGCTCGCACTTGAGGCGTTCCCAGGGCCAAGAATATTTCCAAATTTTCGGTCCCAAGTTGCCAGACTACCTGGCTCAGCGGGGAGGCCCAGAGGGTTGGACATGGCCAGGGCAAATCTGAAGCCGTGCAAAGCTTGGTGCCGTGCCAGCGTTGAACACCGAGGTTTCAGGAAGCCTTTGACATCGCTCTGGAAAACTTGCCTGAGGCACCTGGAACTCATCTCAGGTCCCACGTCAAAAGCAGATTTCAATCAGCGATTTCATGAACTATATGCTGTGGACTCTGGGTTGGGACGCCCATTCAATGGCGGCAAAAATAATGAGAGGTGCCTGAGAGAATAACCCGTGTGAAGGAAGCATGTGCAAGCCCAACCGAGTATTCACCGCTGAAAGCCACCATTTTTAAGCTTCTTTTCCCGACTTTGTAATTCAAGAATCCTGACTGCTGAAACAACTGAAGTGCCGTTGCTTCATTTTTTGTCCCTCGACAATTGGAGGATGGTGTTAGAGTGGGGATAGTATGAGGATGGTATCAGATGAGGAGCTGCTGCTTTAGCACAATGTTGCCTTGCATTGCATGTCTTCCGGTAGTTGGTAAGCGTCACTTCATATTAAGACAGCGAAGGCCAATCACCAGGCAAGGCTGAAGTTAATTTTGTGCACGAAGTGGGTTTAAGGGGTTCAAAGTGCAGGGCCGCCAAAGAGGTGGCCAAGTCCTGACTTTACATAGGGGAGAAAGGCATCAAATATAGAAGTTTCTTTCAGACTTACCTTTTTGGCCTCATGGGTCATCGCTCTTGGACACAAACAAACATGCGGTTTTCTGGCGGCATTTCCTTGCGGTAGCCCAAGGTGTGCGAGCCTATCCATTTGCCAGCTTTTCCCATCAGAACTTCCGTGAGGGCCGCTACCGTCATCGCTGCAGGTGGATTGGTCAAGATGTGCTAATGGCGATGCCAGTGTCGTGGTGCTGGCCGGCTCCCAAGAAAGCCCCCGAATCCGAAGCAAACCCCTGATATACATGGCCGATCCATATTTGTAAATAACCTGTGTATATACTTGGGGCGGAACTACCATTGCGTGGCTATGAATGTGGATCTCAGATCTTTGTTTTGTCTCCGTGGGAGTGATTTGTTTCCTACTCCGGGAGTTTGGTTTCACCCTGGCTTGACACACCAGTTGTCATGGCTGTTATAGCGGTAGCAGTCATAGTAGTCGTAGTCGTCCAAGTAGAAGCAGCCGCAGGAGTAGTCGTAGTAGTAGCAGCATCAGCAGCTTCTTCTTTTTCTTCTTCTTGTTGCTGTTGTTGTTGCTGGTGATGGTGCCCTGGGTGACAACGCCGGCAATACTTCAGGCTCGTCAGACCCGAGTTCGGTATGGCCACAGGAGTCAGGAGGGAATGGCAGAGACGAGAGCTTTGGAGCTTTTGATGGTTGGCATTTGCAGCTCTCATAAGCTTGTCCAAATTAGTGTGCACCTGTTGTTGGATCTCGTGCATCCAAAACGATCAAACTAAAGCTCTGGACAGATCAATCGTAGCAGTAAACAAAATGGGAGAGACGGTGATGGTTTTTGTTTTTCGCGAGGGCTGGTCTCAAGTCATTATTGTACATTGCTGCATCTTGCTTCTGCTTGGTAGTGTTTAGAATCAAATGTGTCTTTGCTTGCTCCCCGCTGATCGGGATGTGGACGATTCTCCATACAAAATGTTGATTGGGAAACGACAACAACGGACAACCACATGCTTGGCTGTTCTTGAGGGTGCATGTGCGCGTAGTAGCTGCAGGATGTAGATCGGCCGAAAGAGCCCGAAGACGAGCAACTTGGTTCCAGCCGCATTGATTAGTTCAACGACTGATGCGATTCTGCAGGTTGCACTACACATTCACCAGACATTTTTCATGGAGTGCACGGCGTCACCAAACAGTAGACCTGAATGGTTGCCAAAACTGAGCAAGTGAGGGACGACGTGTTCATGAATGTGTCGCTGGCTGAGTGCAATCTCCCCGGCTTCGCCTGAGTGCAACCGTGGACAGGAATCAAGCACTGAGAAGCGATGTCATTGGTGGTTCATTGGAACTGGTAACTGTCCACCACGGTCATGCGTTCCGTATCCTTCCATACTCTTCCTTGTGCAACATATGATGGTCCCAATTCTGAATAATTGTCCAGAAATCTCCATCCACAACCATCAGCTTTGAGGCCACATCACGATGATTACTGGCCCGGTGCGGAGTTCTTTGTGGTCAGCGATGCTCCTTTGCGCACCCTCTTCTATCCTGAAGGTCGACAGCTTGGTTCGGCGGAAAGGTTTGATGAATCCAGTTTGTAGAGCCAGGTGATGCCAACATTTTTTGAATAACAAACCATCTATAGTAATTTGTATATCTTTATTTATGCTTAATGAATGAGGGATTAGATTATTGACAAAGGAAATTAGCATCGCGTAGTGACCAAGTCCGTTGGCCACTGGTGAACAGGTTCGACCACCAGGTAGGACCCACACAGCGAGCTGAGGACCCGATGCGTATCCCTGGCCACGTTAGCCACCGGTGCATGCGCGGTTCCTCGAGAGGATGAGCCATGTTGAGAGATGGAAAGGTCAAGTTCCCCAATGAGTGCTGGAAGAACCTGGAGTAAGGTTGGGGTGAGCCATAGTTGATGGCTGCACCAAAATTATGCAGATTAAATCAGGTTGACATCCGAACAATGGTCCTAAGCGTCGTATCTCTTACGCAACCCATCCAGATCCATTATACAACACTGGTGAACGATTACGAAGTATATAGCCAAGATATGCCAAGATGATGATGGAGAGAGGGGCACTAAGTGACATAGCCATCCTGAACCATGATAAGCAATGAAGATAAACATTAATAGCCAATATCAACCACTATGGACCCTGATTAGTGATTTATTGTAGTTGGTTGGTCGGTTTAAGTATTTCTTATGTTCCCTCGTACTTATTAACAAATGGTTGGGGGACTAATGGTTTTCATAGGGGTGGCTCAACCACCAACCAGTGATCATGAATCAACCTCCACCGTTCTCGGACAGGTTCACCACACCAGCGCCAGGATGCCCGGCAGATTTCCACCGGGTACGGTGATCCATTACGATGCAAGAGCCATCCATTCAGCGTGGGAGCCTCGATGCCCGGAAATGTCAGCGCAGCCATCGATTATCCATAGGGGTACCAGTGATTTTCAAGGCTTGCCATCGGCAAGGTCTTCTTGTTGCACCATGAGTAGTGAGCCTTGTCAATACTCTTAGTACTCTACTTTGTTGTTGGTTGTATTGTTGATTGGTGTTCTTGTACTGTAGTAATTGCTGTGCTTGTTGGGTATTTGGTTGATATATACGATGAGGTTTTGGATTTTGAGCGTTGGCTATGATTGGTGCCACATTATGTCTATGCAAACTGTTACACGTGATTGAGCTTGTCCTTCTTTTTTCTTATCATTTTTCTTGTTGTTGGTTGTGGTGTCATTAGTGTCGTCATCGTTATTTATTGGATTGCGTAAATTATCAATCAGGTGTGTCATTACATGGCTCATCCTGATTGTTGCAAAGTGATGGCAATGTATCATACAGTCATGTCATATATCCATGCGTGATCATCATCATCATCATCATCATCATCATCATCATCATCATCACGCTCGGCATCATCATCATCATCACGCTCGGCATCATCATCATCATCATCATCATCATCATCATCATCATCATCATCATCATCATCCTCAGC
>VSDK01026858.1:133322-157256 GCA_009767595.1 Symbiodinium kawagutii
CATCATCATCATCACCATCATCATCATCATCATCATCATCATGTTTTGCTCACTGTTGAATAGCAGTGTGCCGCCCAGCTATCCTCCGATACTTTTGTGTAAGTGCCGGGTACCTGAGTTTATTGAGGGCTGCTATATGCTATGTTGCTGATTGCTCATTGCGTCGGCTCGGACCTTTGCATGTATGAAGGATTGCAGCATGGTTCCAGGATGGGAAACCTGGCATAAATGAATGAGCGTCAGCGATCCCATACGGGCTTTCACCAGAACCTCTCTGGTAGAGAACTCACGACAAAGTATCCACTGATCAACTCAGAATACGATTGTCACCAATGCCTGCTGACAACTCAGCAGAAGAGAAAACAGTAAAAAAGTAAACAGCGAAAAACAAGAGGGAAAATGGATGATAATGGGAGAAAGGCGGGCCAAAATGCGAGGAAACACGGGAGAAAACAGCATTTTGGGATTGCGTGGGCTGCAGTTTGCCCTGGATCCTTTATCGAGGCCGGGCTTTTGCCCAGCATCAGAGGAGAAGAAGGGGGCTGGGCATCTCAGGACTGTTTCCAAGCCTGGTGCACTGATGTCTCACCGGATGTGCTGTTCATAGCTGGGGGCTGTGCCAGTGGGAAGGGTTTGCTGACTGATGGACTGTAGTAAGACAAGACTGCTTTATGGGTTACTGTTAGTTTGATGGTGCTTGAATGTATGCTGTTTGAGTTCGGCTTCTTCAGGATTGTAGCAATGCTCGTGACTGCTCGTAGGAAAGTCTGAGTCTAGTTTCGAAACACATGGTTTCTGAAAAAACAGGGGCGCCCGAAAATAGTTGGTTTATTACCACAAATTATGAAGAATGGATGATTTTGGGGGTCCCTACTTTGAGAAACCCTGACATTCGTTCTCGCGCAAGACTTTTTGCTGAACTGTTTTACTTTTTCGCTGTTGAAGGTCTCATCAGTTGTGCGCACCTTCATCCGCATTCACGCCAGAAGCTGAGATGTTGCTACTGAACGTCAGCCATGTGCTGCGGAGATTGTCAGACCTGAGTAGGAGACTACATGTGATTCGAGATGATTTGACCTAGGGATTTTAATAGACGATGCATCACGCCATATCGTGCCCTTCTTCATGGCGTTCGTTTTGGCAGCGGTGGCATTTTACACTGGGCTCCAGCAGCCAGCTATGTGCCAATTGCAGCATTTCGGCATCGGAAGCTGACAAATTTTCACCAAGAATGACGATAACAGTCAACCAAACAAAAGACAAAACACACAGCTTCCACGATAGAAACTTTCATTAAAACGTTTAGATCGGCTCAAGGCAAGGAATATCAAGGGATCAGAATGGCCTTCTCCCACCATGCAGACAGGAGTATGACTGACTATATAGATGGGTTTCATTCAAAGAGCACAGAACGAAGGTCCTCTATGCCATCATCATAGAAAGCCCACCCAGCTCCACTCTTTCTTTGGCCTAGTCATGCGGGAAACCTAATTAGAAACAACCCTTAGACAATTGGGTTTACAGGAAACTGCTGTACATGATGATGCCGGTTGCAAACCGCCATGGTGAGTCATTGTTGGATTTCTTACCATAGAAGGCTCACCTGAAGACAGCATAAGTCAGCAGGGAGATGGCCGCAGTGCGCCCCTTGCATCGCTTTTATTTCGCCAGCCCGGGAAGGAGAGGAGGGACATTGATGCCTGCTATGTGACCATGACATCTTTGAGTTCATTTGTTCAGAAATCATCAGTCACGTTAATTGTATAATTGCTCATCCTTACCGCACATGATGTATCATTCTGGTGTCCTTGGTGAGATACCTTTCACTAGACAACGGTGGTCCCCAAGGGAAATATGTGTGGAAGTTGCTCAGGGGCCATGATTTGTTTTGCAAATTTGATTGCTTCAGCTTAACGCCTGGAGGAGGCGATGGCAGCCTCTAAATGGCGAGGGAGATATTCATTCTGTAGGTTGGTCCGCCATTTCAAACGGTGGTGCCTACTATACATCCAAGTTCACGGCCATTGTTCATAGGGACCCCCCCAGTTTTGGGGGACCATTTTTGGAGAAACCCATTGCTGGGAGAAGAAGCCGTGGTCGCTGCGCAAGGATCGCGAGGCGTTGCAGCAGCACGGCCTTGCAGCCAGAGTCTCCAAGTGCTCCCGGCGTCGACGTGATCTCACACAGCTACAAGGCGCAAGGATCACAGCAAGGTACCTTTGCATCTGCCAAGATTGCGGAGAATCGAAGGGTACCCAGGACTAGCCCTTTCAAGGGCTGTATTAAAGGGAGAGCGAGGCCAGGAGCTACCAGGAGTGCTCTGACATGCGCTAACTAAATGGTTCTCAAGATGATTGGAATGGCTTGTTTGGATGTGAGATGCATGCTGCTTGTGCAGGTTCGAGTCTTCCGCAGCGCGAAGGATTTGAACCCCGTAGCCCTGGCCACATGGCGAAGATGTCCAAGTCCCCAGCACGAAGGGAACACGCAGAGGCATGCCAAGGTTGGATGAGCTTAGTGACAATTTGGTAATGTCAGGCATTGAATCTGTGTTTGTTGGTCATGCAGAACACCCTTCCCATGGCACACCGCCCTTGGGATGGAAGGCATGATATCCTTCCCTCAAAATGTGCCAAAATGTTGCCCATTTCAACCTGTGAGATCTCTTGCGGCCCTTGAGCGGCCCCAGGTGTTTTGGGCAGTGCGCTTGGGATGCTGGGCAGTTTGGCCCTCGCTTTTTCCCAAAGCTCGTGGTTTCTTGCCATGCCAGGCAGGGTCTCACATTTTTGGAGCGCCAGCAGTCGCAGTCTTGTTAAATGTTGTCTTCACATCCTGGCAGTTGTTTCCCAAAATTACTTCACTTGCATCATGTGATGGGATGCGTAATGCATGTCCTAATGATGTCAGATGCTCCACTAGTGGCGTATTTGCCTACATTTGGGTCACTTCATAGGTAAAGGCAGGTAAATATACATTATGCATACATGCACAAGGTCGTGGGTGGTAGCATCCGCCAGTCGCAGGTTTGGCAGGTCCAACCTTTTTATGCTGGTTGCCTTCACGGTTGAGGCTCGTGTGGCTCAGTGAAGCGGATTTAGGGACAGTTTCAATCAGGTGTGGAATTACAGTTCTGTCTATATAGCCATCACAGCAGCGGGCCATTAAACACTGTCTGGCCTTTTTGACTCCTTAAAGGAGCATTTGGCACACACACACACAGACAGCAATGCACTGGTGTTCTGCCTTGTTGCTTGTTCATGCAGTAGGGCAAACAGTGGGAAGCCCTGGCAAAAAATCACAGCAGCTACATGTATAGCCATATGGTTTTGACATGTTTTGTTCCCATTGGTTCAAACTGGAGCAAACTTGTTTTATAGCACACCCTTAACGAGTGGATGGAGATGAAGATGCCGGTGGAACCGCATGGAAAAGCAAGCATTCTGGCTCAGGTCCAACTTGCTTCCAAGGCGCAAGAGAGTTTGCGACAAAAATGTACAAACAATGAGGTCTAGTGATGCTGGTTCTGTCACCGTTGTCAATGAACTGCGCCATGGAAAGCGACCAGGAGCATGCCAAACAGAAGGCAGTGAGCATTTTCAAGGAGATGACCTACAAAGGAAAGAAAAACAATGATGCGACAATTTAATGGACCAAAGAGGAGCATGCAAAACGGGTGGAAACTTGGATAATGCAGCCTGTATGTCAGAAACGACTTGTCGCAGAACACTGGAACCATCAAGTTCCACAATCGCAGCAGTGCAGTGTGCAGCCTGAAGGATTGCAACGTGACAACGCATCCCAGTGATCGCTGCACCAAACATGGTAATATGGGTGAAGCGTGCAGCCGCTGAGCAACACCCGCAGTAAAATAGTTGAGACATGTTGAGACCCGTTGTCCACAGATTTCGGTACAACCCAGTTCATCGATGCGTTTCAAACACTTCCTTTGAAGAAAGTGATCCAGCTTGCGGCCCAGCCCGTCCTGAGAAAAAGCGTGAAGCACGTTAACAACATGGCCGCAACAATTCATCAACCGCCAGCCGGCCATTAAATGACCAACTAACCATTGATGAAATCACCAACTGTTTCACCAGCGAAAAAAATCACAAATCGCTGTGTCAATAGGACCATGCAGCTGCTTCGTTGACCAACTGTTGGGGGCCAGGCAGCTGGCAGCACCTTTTGTGGAAGAGACTTGGCTGGTGAGACAGCTGCCACCCAGGGTTCTTTGTCGCAAAATGGTGGTTTCTCAGAATAGAGGACCCCCAAAATACATGGCTGATATGGGATGATGTGGGGGTAACCCCCATTTTAAGAAACCTTCAAATAGAATAGCTGTTTAGGTAATTGTAGGTCCCTCTTGACTATCCAAAACTGTCAGTTTTATTGGTTTTTGTTGAGACTTTGTGGATGGACAGCTCCGGTGGTGCAAACTAGGTGGTGGTTGGGAGGGAGCTAAGGAAATCTAAGGAGGCAGGGGTGGGAGCTACCAGGAGTGAACCAAATGGTAGCGAAGGTCGACCCTGGGCTGAGGAGATGTTTCTTCACGTTCCCATCACTGGAGCTGAAGAGGTTGGGCTTGGCCGCTTCAGCTGGGTGGTGAAATGCGGACGTTTCACCACTGGAGGCACTAAAATTCAAAATAAACAAAAACAACCGAGCCACATCAGAAGAGAGCCATTCAAAAACACGGCTTTGTTGAGGTGGTCGTTTGGATTTTGAGCCTTCTAGAGGGGAATCAGGGGGAATTCCCGAGATCAGATGCACATGTTGTTGTCCTGCCAGGAAATCGTCAGTACAGCCTCGGGTCCCTCAGAAGGACGGTGCTGCAGAAGGTTGCCTAGTACTTAGCTCAGCATTTTATCCAAACATTTACACCATATGGGTGACAAAACTTTTGCATAGTTGATCATATTTGCTGAGGACGAATCTATATCAAACATACGGAGGACCGCATGTTTTGCACCTCTATCCTCCTGCATTCGGGTGCAAAAGGAGGTCAGCAAACCAGGAACGAAGTGGGTGATGAAAAGCGCCATTAGACGCTTCTTTGGGAGCAAACATGCTCAAGCTGCCATGGCATGCCATGGCGATCATTGGGGTCCGTCCGAGAGCATGTGTATTGTTGCGGATGTATTGACTTTGCGACGCTACATACTTGCACGAGTCACTGTTTATTTTATCATGCCACATTCCTCCATTTATTCTGGGTTCTTGCTTGATTCTTTCCTTGTGGCTTCACCATGATGGACCAATGTTGGCATGTATTGGACATGATAGAACCATTTATATACCATCACCAGAACAATTACCGATATAAACCGGGGTAAAAGAATCCTTTGGATGGCCATTACAATACAGAAAGAACGGACGGCCGTTTCCCATAGAACCCTCACGGGTGATGTTTCTGTCGTGGAGCTGCCAGTGGCATCAGGACCTGCTGTAGCCTCGTCCCCTTCGGCAGCTGCGGCGAGCGCTGAGTTGTTGAACCAGATCCAGACTCTGGAGACGACGAAACCAACCACTGGTAGACTCGCTGGTCAGTGGTTGATATTTTGATAACAGTGGATGTAGCAGCTGATAATTACAATTGAGAAGTCACAGGATGTAACCAACCAACCACTCATTAACACTTGCTGGTGAATGGTTGGTACAGCTGGGGACAATGACCAACAGCTGGTTGGGGGCCCACCATCTATGGAATCTATGGCCAAAAGGCACAATATTTAAGCGCCACATGGGTAAGTGAACATCCCAACAGTTGGACTCGTTACTTTGGTCATGGCCTGGGGCTGTGAACAGGCCCCGGTGTACCAGGCCACTGACCCACAGCTGCCCCGCAGGAGCTCGAGGTCATTGGCCCGGCCATCATCCGCCACCTGGTCTTGGAGGCCTGACAACCACGGTCCGAAGCTTTGGAGCAGAGAGGAACTCGCGAATTGCCAGGGGAAGAAACCAAACAGTAATTTTGTTTCATAATGACTATTTGTTCATAATCTGTTGTTTCAGGACCATTACCATTACTATATGGCTTTACAATGTTTTAAAAGTGTTTTATAGGGGTTATAAGAATTCATTCTGGTTAATGAGAGGGGGCACAAGCTGACAATAATTGTTAATTTAACAACTAATATATGGCGGTTTCTCAAAACAGGGGACGCCGCAAATGGCGGGGCTATTAATAAGGAATAATTGATATGGGATGATTGGGGGTACCCCGATTTGGAGAAGCACCCATATGTCATATGTGTCTATTATATTGATTACTTTATGTATAATAACGTATATGTTGTAACGATCATGATGACGTCTAGGCATAAGGAAGGAAACTTGCTCACATACTTTGACCTTTGCAAAGAGGTTCTCAGGCAGAACTTCGGAACTTCGACATAAGACTTGAACAATCATAGATTTAGGCGCCCGAGGCTTAGATCGAGGCAGAAGAGAGCAATTTTGGATCCTGCTGGTTGGAAACTGGGCATTTCCCACAGCTTCACGGTTTTGCATCGCAGGATGCGCTGGAGACCAAGCCTCTCCTGCGCAAAGCAGGCGTCCGCAGTGATCCGCGCTGTACGTTTGCCGAGCTGTGTGCTCGGCCCAGCAGCGAAGGCACGGAGAATGGGCAGCCAGGTACTTGGACCCGGACCCAGTGTAGTCCCCCTGCCATGGCAACATAGTTGGATGGATATGGTCAGACTGTTTGCTAGGGCATTACCTATATTACCTCGCATGGGGGTTCATGGATTATTGTGGACCTACATGCAAGAATCAGTCATGCTGCTTTTTTTGGTTTTTCTCGGCGACACGGTTGAACGGCTTCACAGCTGAAGGCCACACTTTGAAGGGTGCAGAAAGCAATTTTTCGAATCCCAAAGTCTTTGGAAGTGCGCTTTTGACATGGGAGATACTTCGCAGCTATGACCTGGGGATGACTCCTTGCAAGCACCAATGCCATGGCACACAAACAAATATGGGCAAACGCAGTTGTGCTTGTTGCAGGTGGGCATTCCAAAGCTATGAACTGAGAGAGGACTCTTTGAAGTGCTTGAATCATGCCTACTGAAACAAATAATCACCGCTGTTGCACAATAATACAAGATCACATGCACTAATATAAGACTGGGTCATTTAGTAAAACATAATCTCCATGTAAAATCATGATATATATATATATATACAGCCTTTAGTGAAGGTGTGGGGTGGCCCCCTATCACCTGAGATAGGCTGACTGCATGCGAAGTTGAGCCTAATATAGGTTCGATGGGTAAGCGTCGCCGATGGTCCGTGTGGAGGGCGCAGTCAAAAAAAAAAAAAATATATATACTGACATGATATAAGTTTCATCGCCCTTCCTTCCTTCATTTGTTGTTTGTGCAGCTTGGCGCATCAGTGACTCCAAGCGTCGCTTCCGAGGCCAGACGTGGCCCTTTGCACATAGACCCGCTGGAGGCTTGCACGACCTGGGTCAGTTCCTTTGTATCGTTGGTTGCGACAGATTGTCTCCAGATGGTAGGGATTACCTATGGGTTAGGTAATGGGTTAGTTGTGGGTTAGCAATGGTTAATGGGACCTATTATGGATGTAACTGGAAGGGTAGGGATTGTTGGTTGCCGCAGATGATCTCCAATCGTTGCATCATGTCATCGGTTTTCATGGATCCGACCCCGCCTGAAGAGGGCAAACCATTGGACGCCCCAGCAAAAAACACATTTGACCACGAATAAACATGCAGCAATAGAGACAGAAGGATGAAGGTTTTCCATGCTCTGGATGGTGTAGCCGCCCCCAAAATTGGATCAAATGGGTAGTTTCCCAGCAAAACTGTGCACTTGTCAATGTTTTAGGGCCTAATGAAGCCAGTTTCAATATATATATATATATATATATCCCGAACCCTATGTCGCTGGGTTGGCGGATTGGAAAACCTAGAGGAAACCATTGTTTCAACCACCAATGATGAGGGTTTCCCAGGCAGATTTTCCCATCAACCAGTGATAAGCCAACCATAAGACTCGAAAAGCACGAACGCCTGGGAGCCATCCACGGCCCATGTAGCAATCAGTTCACCAACCAGTTCTTGTTGTTCTATCCGCACTCTTGCTGATTAAGGCTTACTTATAAACCATCCAACCAGTACTGTAACTTGGTAATCAACCATAATCAGCAATCAACTAGGGAACCAACCACTGACTTATTAATCCACCATGAATGGATTAATGAACCAACATTTGCAACCATTAATGAAATGGTTTCACATCGTTTAGGCATCATCCAATGGCTTAGGTTCCTCACCACGAGCCGTGTCAGGGCACCTCCTGTGATGCCTCCTTGCTGGCCGGCCTCCTGACAAGCCCAAAGGCGCGGCAGCCTTGGTACATCTTGGTACCCTTGGCTGCGGAGAAGGATGGTGGTAATTCCCATTGAAATTGATATGAGTTGTTATGATGAATTCATACATGAATTCCGGTGGTTCTTTCCCACCTCTGAGATGGAAGGATTTGCAAGTGGGAAGCGTGAGTGTGGGGATGTTCAAGTTTAAACACGCTGCAGATGTCGTGGAGCATTTGGCAGTTGAAGAAATGTGAACGGGTCGTGATAGAAATTCAAAAATCCAACACCTTGCCTCCACGACATCATGACTATGTTGGCCGAAGCCTGGTCAGGAAGGCAACTTAAGGCCATAGGTTCAGCACGGTTCACCTGGTTCAGCTATAGCCAAGTAGTGTCCCCAGATCTTCAGCAAAGTTCCAATCGCAGACAGGTTTTGGCTTTGGAGGACCTGGTGGCACGAGAGGAGGCTGGGAAGCGATGTCGTTCTGAGTGTGAGCCGCCTTTGACGAAGCGATTTGCATGGTCTGTGGGATATGCATTGGCATGCCTGATTCCGACAAAACTAAGAAGGTGTTTTTCAGACTCTTTGATTCTTTTTGACTCTTTGCATGTCGATAAAGATTATCTTTTCCAGCTCTTTTGCTTGGATTCTCCCTCAACAAGCTCTGACATATGGATATCACAGTTATCACATTCTTGAACCTGCAAGATTTGTCATCAGCTGGAGTTTGCGCAATGATGGTTTCCTTCCTTTTTTTTTTTTGGTTTTTTTGGTAGGCTTCTTGGCCCCTGAGATTGACGGAGGCTCGATTTACATTGATTGAATGATGTTTTGATGACGCCGGTTCTGGTTCTCCCCTTATGTTCCTGCTACTCAACCGCATTAATTGACTCGCAAAACAGCATCCACTGCTGCACTTCTTATTGTCAAAAACAACTTCACAAGATTCTGGCAATGAATTCAGCAGGCAACATTTCTTCCTCAGCTGTTTGGGGTAAAGCTTCTGTGAAGCCCTTGCAACAAACAGGTCTTCCTCCTTTGAAACATGCCATCACCGCAGGCGGAGGACCTTTCGGAGCATAGGCTGCCATCAGAGCTTTCCGAGTTGGAATCCTTGGCAGAAGCACCAGAGCAAGCAATGCTGAGGTGCAGCTTTGCGGAAACATCACGTGCAACAGGTGATGGAAGAACCTCCATGGCGTATGCCTTGACCCTCAATAATCCTCCAAAAGTAGGTATTAGGGCTTGCACTGAGGAGGACGCAGAGAGAGAGAGAGAGAGAGAGAGATCCCAAAAAGAAAGGGTATTTGCGGATCAAGGTGCCTCTGATTTTTCCAATCTAATCTTTGGTGTTTGGAACAAACTTCTCTTGGGCATGTCCCATGTATGGCTCAATTCTTGGCCACTGGTCCGAACAAGATGCGATTCAGCTGTGGGCCTCGCATTGAATACGCTGATTGAGAAGAATTTTGGACACTTCGGTGCAGGTAAGTAGCTTTGACGGACCTTTACCCTTCGGTGAACAGCTCTCACCTGGGCTTTTCAACTTGCAAAAAACTGGGCCCAGAGAGCAGGGAAATCCAGTCACAGGCTTGGTCGCATGACCTTGCTGCTGGGTGTTGGCTTGGGCGCCGTCCAATGCTTTGCAGCGATGAAGCTGGCAGAAGAAGGTGCTATTCGGACGGGTGGTACATGGTGGCACCAGCGTACTGCAGGTTCATTCTTCAATTGAGGAACTCCTTGATGTTCGGGGCTTAAGTACTAGGAATTGGAATCTAAGCTTCGTTCTTAATTTGTTTAAGTGAGCTCAATTCATTTGGAGCGAGGAGCAGGGAGCAAGTAAATAGTGAATAGCAATTGTTCAGGTGATTTCAGCACAAATAGGCAGCGGAAAATATTTTGGGTAGACTGTAGCGGCACATGGGCAGCAAACAGGGGTAAACCGAAAGTAGAAAGCAGGTCCAAGCGGTCTGTAGTAGGCAACCGCAGCGGTAGATACTGCCTGGTAGTGGTAAGTAGGTGGGCAGTTGTTTGTAAGCAGTAGGTTGCGCGAACTATTTGTTCGAAGGTCGTGGGTACAGGTAGCAGGTATAGACGTTGTAGCAGGACTTGGTATCGCCAAAGCCGGAAAGAAAATGCTTGATATTGATAGTGTGAGTGAGTGCGTGTGCGTTTGTGCTTTTGTTTGCCGGCGTGATTTTTTGTGCAGGCGAAGAAGACCCGGCGATGCTCGTTGCTGGCACAAGATATCGATAAAAAGGTCCAAGTTGTATTGTGCAGCTGTTCTCCTCACCTAAGGGTTGCGAAGGTGAGCAGTCAGGGTTGGTTCAGAACTGCCATCATCCTGACACATTGCGGTTTTGAATCGACAGTAGTGAGTGGATGTAGCTGGCTGTTCGGCTGGAAGTCACCGACTACAGAAAATTGCATGCAATTACTGAACTGGTCAACTGATCTGATTCATTTCATCATGTAATTTGATATTGTCAGAAAAGAGGCGGCGTCCCGTGGCCCCCATGATGACCAGTTGATTTTGATGGTTTAGCAACCCCAACAAACTGTGAAACCTAGGCGCGTGACCCTCTTTGGAGCATGTCGCGGCTGCCGCACTTTACACCGTTGCGCGGCTCTCAGTTGCCAAAAGTGATAACGAATACCACCAGGAATGTTTTCTTTGGTGTCATGCCTAGTGATAACCAGTACTGGTCAATATGATATGTTGTTCCAGATTCCAAAATTTTCTTTTGACCATTGTGGCAGATGCATTGAATATTGGGTCAATTACAGGCATTGATGCGTTGGCTCAAGCATCAAGCAGCTCCCAAGGATCAAGAAAGGTCAAACATCATCTTCGCCTCATCGTTTCTCTGTTTTTTCGAGGCTGTTTTTGCTTGCCCCCGCAGAACTGTCCGGACTGCCATGCACCATCGCCGATCAACCAAGGAGTCATCATTTGTTTTCAATGTGGCTTTTATCGCTCCCTTGACTTGCAGGGTGTCAAAAGTAAGGTGGCGCTGGACATCGCTGGACACTGGAACTCCCAAGCAGTCAAATGCTTCAGAGGCATGGAATTTCGAGGTCATGATATTTGGCGCTGTTGCACCGTGGCGGCCCAAAGCCCTGGCAAGGAAGATTGTGAGGTGAGCCCATCGGCAGTCATACTTGCAGGCATCGAGACGGTCGACCTCGGCGTTGACAGAGACTCGGTTGAGCCAAACTTGCGGACCCCGTGCGCAGATGCCAAAGATCTTCTGCAGATCTTCGAACTGCCTTGGCTCCGCAAAAATCGGATGGAGCCCGTCCGAAAGACAGCAGCGATGTGCAGAAGCAGTTGCTGCCATGAGCTTCAAAAGATCGACCCGGCCTTTGCCCGACAGCTGGTGGTGAGTTGATGTGAGTTGGGTTTCCCAAAGCTTGCGGGTGAAGGGCATCGAATCGTGTGGCAGATGCAGTGGAGGTAGACCTCTTTGTTCCGAAGGATGCCGGGGGCGCTTCGAAACCTTCAGGACCTCAGGCATCTCATCCTCACGTGGAGGAGCCGCTTCCGTAGAGCCGAGCAATCCATCCCACGACTTGATCGGCAAGGTCCATTTGAAGGTCACAAGGTGACATCAAGATTCGTTTCCGAACTTGAGTGGCTAGCCTTCGACTTTTGCCGGCCATGTAAACTTGGGAAGGCTGGCCATGGAAGTTCGGAAACAAATCTCGCCCTTCGGATGGAGCCTAGCAACAAAAACTACAAGTATAGCTATATACAGCAAGATTGGGTCCTTTCGCTGGGATTGAATATGTATGAAAAATGTCAAGCCTGGCCACGTACAGACATTGGTTGCTTTAACAGGTTGCATCTCCTATAAGTGGCCATGAAACCACCAGTTGCTGCGCCGGATGAGGTTGCAACCCATGGGCCAGGCTGAATGGCATCGGCTTGAAACTCAGCGGCTGCTCAGGTTGTGCTCAATCAAAGTACCATGTATCGCAATGTCTCAGCATGGGCATTTCTCAAAATCGGGGACCCCCCCACATCCCATATTCACAGTTATTAACCACTTATTGATAAAACAACCAACGTAGTGAGCCAACCATGGGTCAAAATAGTTGTCAAGCGCATGTCTTGCACACGTTTTGGTGCATTTGGATGCATATCAGGCCTGTTGACAGCCATTGTCGAAGCATGTCGAGCCGCTGTGCCATGCCAGCTTTATTGCTCAGCACCGCCGTCTCCAACGCAGCCAGCCATGGCACCAAAGAAACGACCCGCTGGGAAGATCGAGTCCCAGATCTCGATCACGGGCGGGAGCTACATCCAGGAGAACCACGGGTGGCTGACATGGCACCACCAGCGAAGCACCGGAAGCTATGCAATGGTTCCGCAAGTTCTTTTAAAAAACCACCATGAAGCATGATGAAGCAGCATAAAGCAGCACTGAGCAGCTTGACTGCTTGATACTGCTAGACTCTTCAACAGCTTTAGCCAGTAGCCACAGACACCTGGCTGTCGATCAGGAGCACGGTCTACCGGAGTTACTGCAGAAAGTGCTGTCGGAGATTGAGGAAAAGAAGCCAAGTGAATCTGGGCCTCCAGCGTCCTCCGCGCACATGCAAAATACGAGCCGATGGTTTTGTTGCAGAATCTTTCAGATGTTCACCAACACGATATTGGTTGTATTTGGTGACCTTATCCTATGCTATTATTTGAACTTGGGACCCTTTGCAGGATGGTGGGCTTTATTTCTCTTGTGTGCATATTGACTTGCAAATTTCATTGCCATATTTGGATCCTAAATCTGCCTATCAACCTGTGCTGCTGCTGTACATTGCCTCTTTGAGTCGGTGAATGCTGGTGGCCAGTATGGTAGTTCGACAAGAGGGTTCCAACCACGCGCTGCCATTTCTAGCAACACAAGTTGTGCAGGAACTGCCAAAACATATATGACAAATATGCTGCATGTATGCTTGTCAATGCTTGTCATATATCATGGCATATATATGTCATCAAGTATACTGCCACAAGGGAACTGTGAATTTTAACGTTCCCTTAAACTGCACTGCATCGTGTTGTTGTGCACGCTTAGGATCCTTTGAAGGCCTTGCACACTTTGCTGGAAGAGAATGCTGGGGCAAAGAAAGCCAAGAAGGACGACTCCAACGGGTAGCAGCTGCTTTTCCGTTGGCATCCATCTATGGTATAAAACATGCATCTATGGTATAAAGCACCAGCTGTATTCATTGCACTTGAGCTGTTCATGGCTGGGAAATCTTCACATGCCTTGGCTTCCTCACATGGAGAAGCATGGTTTGATCATGTTTGATCACTATGGCATGGGAGACGGTCGTGTCTGGCTCTTTTTGGTGCTTTTGTTTGCGGTATGCACCTTTGGGATTCTGTCTCTCAAGCTTTAATCTCATTGATTGGGGGAAACGTCAAAGTTCAGCCACGTCAGGCATTTCGACCGTTGGTTCAGGGCCGCTGCTACCAGCTGTCAAAATGGGTGTATTCTGCCCTTGACTTGCTGAGAGTATTGCTGAATGACCTGGGCCCACCGTAGAATACCATAGATGCATGCAAAAAATACACACAGGAATACAGTTGGATGCCAATGGAAAAGCAAATGATGACCACCCACCGTCGCCATCAAAGGATGCCCTTGCCTGGACCGCCTTCCCTTCGCCCGGCGAAGCGATCTGGCGTACAGAGGCGAAGGCGCGAGGTGAGGTGGGTGGTCCCAGCGCTGGTCCCACCGGGGGGGACCCCCAAGGTATGGCGGGTTGGTTTACTGGTGGCTAACAATGGTGAACAATGGTGAACAATTGTCATTAACAAGGGGATAATATGCAATAATAGGGAATATACCAGCTATAATGGTTGGTTTATTGAAGTATATTCAAATGGTTGATGAACTGGTATAATCAGATGGTTGATCAACTGGATGATAACTGTGGGTACCCTTGCGACTTGAGAAACCACCGATTGTATTTGGGAAAATCACTTTGTACTCGTACTTATTAATACCAATCTGGAAAAAATCCACTCGAAAAGCCAGCTCTTTCTAGTGAATTGTTCATTGGTAAACCGATGGTATTTGCCCATTATCCACTAATATGTTCATGAAATATGAATGATCATTACATCATTACTTATTACATCATTACTTATACGTAGTAAATCCTGTCTTTTTGTTGGCCAAACCATAGTTTGCCACCTTTTGTCACATACTTCTTATAGCAACATGGCTTCCCCACACGGCTGGGAAGGGTGCCGGTCGTTAAACGATTGCAGACACCATCAGGGCAAATCCGAGTGAGGCCCTGGCAAAAAAAAAACATAGTTTGCCAATAAAAATCCACTGGTCAAACCCAACTGGACTGAATTTTTCCCCATGTTTTCCCAGTAAACCTGTAGTTTTCCCATGTTTTTCCCATGTTTTTCCCATGTGTTACAGGGACTGCCCTAGGGGTGCACCAACCCACCTGCCTTGACGCCCCGAAAACGCCACGCGCCGCGTCGTCAGGCCCGAGCCACGCTGGTCATGGAGGGCACCTTCCCCGGCAAGGCGCAGATCGCGTGCAACGGCGTGGAGCCGCGCAGCTTTCCCATCGATCCCAAGGACACAGCACTGGCGCCTGGAACGAAACGCTGGGGTGGGTGGGTGGTTAATGGTGGGTGGTGGTGGTGGACTGGTGGGTGGACTGGTGGGTGGTTGATAGTGGGGGTTAATGGTGGTGAATAGTTGGTTGATAATAGGGAAGAATGACCAACAAGAATAGTGAAACAACTACTAGTTGGTGGTTAGTAGTAGTGGTTAATGATAAGGGATTGGTTGGTGGGGAATAGTTGGTTGATAGTGGTTAATTGATAGTTACCAGTGGACTGGTTGGTGGTTAATAGTGGTTACTGATATAGTTGATAGTGGTTGGTAGTCGGAACAACCATAATAGTACTAGCTGAGAATGGTACATGATATGATTGGTAGTGGTAAATGATATTGGTAATAGTTGGTTGATAGTGGTAAAAATCAATAATCATGGTAATGATTAATAGTTGATAGTGGTAAAAGATATGGTGAATATATAGTGGCGAATGATTGTCAAACTACCATTGGTGGGTGGTTTTGAATGGTTCATAATACAATTGAAGTTAATGATGGTTAACAATACAATAGGGAGTGATGACCAACAAAAGTAGTGGAAGAACTACTAGTTGGTGGTTTGATTGGCATTTGTTTATTTTCCCAGGTAATTATTGGAGAGCCATATTGGTTGGTGATAGATCGTATTACAAGCCATAAATGGCTGGTGGTTTGATTGACATTCCTTATTTTTGCCCAATGTATATATCTTTTGGAAAAATGTTTGGTTGACTAACATTTTTCACAGGGGTCGGAACCACCAACCAGTTGATGGGCGCTGATGGTTTCAAGCCATGTTGATAGAGGATTCTAGTGGTGAGCAGGGGATATATCATTATTGATCGCGGATTGTAGTGGTGGTTCGGAACTGGTTGGCTGATTGACATGTTGTATGGTGAATAGGGGATGATAACCAGGTAATCAACAAGTTGATGGTTATAAACAGCTACTAGCTCGTAGATTGAAACAGTTTCAAACATGTCCATGGTTGAAATATTTACCCATTGAAAATAAGTTTGAAATTTCAAGTTGGTTCATCAAGCAACTGAAATATTTAGAATGATTGATTGAAGTTGAGTTGATTGACTAATTGATGTTTTTCAGAGGCTTGACACCACCAACCTCCACCAACCAGCGAGGTGATACTGAGGACCCAAACCTGACCCACACCTTGTTTTTATTGGATGATTTGGTCCACCAAACTTGAACCAAACCCAGCAGCCATGGCAGCCAATGCTCGCCATGTGTATCCACAGCGCTTGTTCGAACAGATTCTTTGAAAAAAGTGGCGATCGACGTGGTCCACATATGTCCAATTTCACAATGCACCATGTTTCCATCAGGAGCATTTGTGCTTCCCTTGCAAGACTTCACCAGACGCTCCACTAATGTTATATTCACTCGCACTCACCCATAAGATGATCTGAAGATACAGGTAAAATACGACGTACATGGAGCATTTGGGTAACTCTGCCTCGCGGTTTCGATGCCAATTATGCCGCTCAGGTCCTTATCGACATGCAGTTTGATTTCTTGGAGCCAACTGGCAGGGTGGGTCAGCATTACTCGGACCTCACGTCAGTTTCTTGATAGCAGTTGCAAATGTATACGGTGGAATATCATGGAATATCAAATGCTTATCTCATCTCCATTCAGATCATTGATAACAGATGATATCAGTTTATACTTAGCATACTGATCTAATTTATATATGCATTTATATATATTTATTTGTTTATCTCTATAGGGATTTGAAATGGCAAGGAATCACAGGGCCCTTGCGCTGGTCAGCCCTTGCGCTGGTCCACCCTTCCTGGGTCGCTCCAGGTCCGCTCCGGCATGGACGGCTGTGAGAAGCTCCTGGGCATGTGCCGCGACGCGGGTTTGACCATCGCACACAGTCGCTCTCATCGCTATGGAACTCTGGTGCGTTCGGAGTTGGTGCCTCGGCAGAACATGGCGAGCTGGGTCAACATCGGTCAACATTAATCGACCAATTAGTGGGGGGATTGCCTCCAACAAAACTATAGGGAAAACTTGGGGAAAACGAGCTGGGTCAAGACTTGAAGCAATTTTATGGGGATGATCTCCAACAAAACTATAGGGAAGACAATGGGCTAGTGATGGGGGAACCCGCAGCCACATGGGTTTTTAAGCAGCCAGTGGGCCAGTGGCATGAGAAAGGGTGAGACCTTTGGGATACAAAGATGTACAAAGCAAAGTCAATTTGGGATATGCTTGGAGTGGCTCTTGTGCACGGAATGTTGGTGCTGACATGCGCTGACTTGCAGCGCTTGAACGTTTAGGGTTTCCAGTTGTTGGATTGTAGTGTCCACCTTCAAGTTTATTTGTTTTTAATGTTTCACCTTTTGGATGAAGATAAAGCCAGTCCCTTGTCGCATGGCCGATAGTTGGTTCAGTTGATGGTCAGGTGGGCACAAATGACGAGGGCTATGAGCTCCATCCCCGTTTTCGCGCGCGTGAAGGTGAAATTGTTGTCCCTTGGCATGAGCGCCGTCACCGAAATCACCCCGGTCATTGGCAGGGTGAGCTGAGAGTGGCAGATGATGGCAGATATTAACGTTCTGTTGAACCATGTGGAACCATTTCGACCAACAAGTGGCATGTCAATTCAAAACTAAAATTTGACAAATGCACCACATGGCCGGGGTTTTGTTCGAAGTGTTTTCCGAATTTTGCCGGCATCGTAATAGTTTTTGGATTGGTTCAATCAGACTAGTGGTCCAGCATAGCTAGAATATGTAGCTGCAACTTCTTGTGCTGGGCTAGCAGGCACATCGGAAACGTTCATGTCAACACCTGCGGGGCAACAATGATCAATGATCCAGTCAGCCTCACTTTTCTCCACACTTCGGCCACCAATTTCTCCTCAGAATGTCAGAAGAAGATTGGGTCGCCCTTGCCGTTCCTATCGTTCCTGGGGGACTGCCAAGGTAGACAAGTGGACCTACGGTGCCTTTGCATCCACCCACTTGGAGAGAGAGCTCATGGCCAAGGGCGTGAAACGCATTTTGTTATGTGCCTTGATGCAGCATCAGCCGGTGTAAACACCACCGTACTGCTGGGACGGTTGACTTGTGTTGACTTCATCATCGACCACTCACCATCATCCAAGAATATCCGAAAATTGTTTGAATTGTGGGCAACCATTATTGACATTCATTGGCTGTAGTAAGCCATAGTGACATAGATTGATCAATACTTTTGTTTGTTGATGGGTTTCTTGCCTGGAAAATCCTGGGATGAGGGGCGGTTTCTAACCGCTGCCGCATCAGGAAGGAACTGAGCATCGCAGATCATGTCCAGCTGCTTCACAGCTGGCATCCTGAAATCAATCAGGTTGATTCAGCTTGGATGTTTTTAAACTTCAGAAAGCGTTGAAAATCATTGAATTGAATGCAAAATTATACTAGTTGGTTGGTTACCAATTTAGTTGCAGTTATAGAACATTCCGATATGTTCCTATAGCGTGAAGCTGTAGAAAGTCAAGGTGACAACTGACATTGACTGGCCTCCTTGCGCTCAGGTGGTGTGTTGACCAACGTTTGTGTCTTTGCAACAGCATCACAAGCCGTGGATCGCTTAATTTCAGTGTGTCTCGTGGAGGATGCCTGTGCCGCCTTCAACTTTGATTGGCACAAGCTGCTTGCCTGTGCTGCCAACTGCCATGCTATGTTGCCATGCTATGTTTCATGTGATTTCATGATATTTCATGGGGGTTGAGGAGCAGCATTTGGATTTGGCGGTGTGAAGTTCCAAGACAAAATAAGTGATTCAGTAAGTGGTTGAATAGATCTGAAGTTCCATCCAATCCACGATTGATCCCAGGTGTAGTCACTTCCAATTTAGTAGATACTTCGCGGGGCCTTCTTGATCACCAATGGACCATGCACATAGCCAGGGACTTGTGGGTCCCCAAACCCAGCCATAGCGTAGCCACACACGTAGCCACACCAAGGGTAGGGCGCCCGGCATCCCACGGTCTCCGTGGCTTAGGAAAGCCCTGGGGCTGATCAACGAGCCTCAAACTCAGCCGGGCCACAAGCGCGGTGTGGGTCTCTACTTCGGAGAGGTCACCCAGGTGGACAAAGTGGAGGCGGCCTTGCGTCTCGGTGGCACGTCCCCACATCTCTCCATAGCATCAGAACTGCATCAGATAGGATACAGCTTGATATAGCTTAGATATGCTTGTGTGCTCAACCAGGGCTTAGGGTTGGATAGGTTTCCAGATGAAAGTTTTTCTCAATAAATCGAAAACGATCATATGTGTGATGTCAACCAGGGTTCTTTGGGTTGTTTCTCCGGCTCGCAGTTTTGATTTTCGAAAGACTACAAAGTAAGTAGATGCGCTTTTGCATCCTAAGTGCCCATTGTTCTTTCATTTATCGACGCCTCACTGCACTCCGGCTTTCCCAGGAAAGACTTGAAGAAAGATTGAGTCTTCCTGGGTAGCGGACCAGCAAACTTGCTGATCATTTTTCTATTCATTCAATTCATTTCAATTCTAAGCACCGCAGCTTTTGACACCTTACTTCGCCTGCAAGTGCGAGAAGGAGAAAACAGGGCTTTTCGGACATGTGCGAAGTTTCAGTAGCTCATTCTCAGAATTTGTTTGCCAGAACTGACTGATTGATCTTGCGATGATAGCACTTACTGTTCTCCTATAACTAGGCCATGTGGAGCCTTGGGGGCCGGGCATCAAAGATTCTCAGTGTTCGGAGAAGTGGCCTACCAGTGGCACTGGTCTCACCAGCTCCCGCTGTTGATATCGCAAGCTTGCCTCATATGGGTCAACTAATAACTACTGACTATAGTTAGTAGTTAATCACGGTTAATCAACTAGTACACGGCCATATTAGTAGCTATAATCATAGTTAACTAATCATCAACACACCTAGGGTCTGTCCATGGGTCAACTCGTAGATTTTTTTAGGGCAAGTCCCTGGGCCAATCACCAGCTGCAGATCACTGCTGCCAAGGCCAGGTCCCTGCGAGGCTGAGGAGACCCATGGGTGCCTGCCATAAATATGGCGAGCTGGCGAGCTGGGTCAATATTAATCAACCAACTAAAGGGGGATGATAACCAAAAATGATAGGGAAAACAGCCTGGTTAATGATTGGGAACCAGGGTACGGGGTGAACTGCCCCACAGCCATATGTCAATGGGTCGGATGTCGACACAGAAAAACTCCGACACCTTGCGGCACCGGTCGGATCAACAGATATCACCAGGGCAACCAGGGGCAACTCGCAGATCGGCCGATGATTTCCATGGTGCGGTGATGTGCGGTGCTTCCTGGCTCCAGCCTGGGGCAGGATGTGTTCCACGCCTGCTTTGATCATGCCTACACCTGTGCCAGATGCCGGGTCGCCCAGTCGTCCAGTGCGATGGATCCATGATGATGGCATTTGCATGCACTTGCAGCTGAAAGACCACTAAAGATGAATGTAGTTATTTCCCTTCTCAGCAGTATATATATATATACTGTACCCGCACTTCATGAATGACAAATTTGCGCCTCAGCATTCATGGGTGAATCAGTGGTGGTTATTAATAGTGACCTTACTGGAAATCCCATCCATTGGTGGCAGAGCCCGGGAGATCCAACGGTTTACATCGGCAGCTTCATAGAATTGCGTACTGTAACCAGTGCTTCTCAACAAAGAAAGGTGCTGCCACTAGCACTGGCTACGACGTTTTTGGATGTTTTTGGTCATATTTCATTCTTGCACTATTGAATAAACCAGCCACTTTTACGAGTACCCCTATTTTAAGAAACCACCACCATCTATACAAACCTATGTGTCCAATATAGCGTTGAAAACCCTTTGATTTTCAGTGGAATATGAATATGTTTAATGTTCATTCAATTTCTGGTTTTTAAACCTATAGTAGCCCCTAGTCATGCCCAAGCAAAAATAGAACTTGTAAGCCTAATGCATATCACACTCTCCGCTCCCTCCAAGAGGGTCTGGAATTGATGGTGCTGGAAAAAGAATATGCTACTGAAACATGATTTTTGAATCAAAATTTCTGGTTGGTTAACAACCCCAGGGAAAGTCTTGTTTACCATATTAGTTACCCTAGTGGGGTTTACTAATATTGCGTAATATTAGTTACCCATAAAATGATTCGGGAATTTCTGGTTTTTAAACATTTCCCTTTGAAGCCCAGATCAACCTGATTGCCCAGGTTGCGATCCTTCGAAAGGTCCTTTGGGCGATGCCTCGTGTTGGGTACGGGTGGCCCGGGTGGAAGTCATGAGCCCCCAGCTGGCAACGAAGGATGGGTATAGG
The DNA here is from genome assembly GCA_009767595.1 of Symbiodinium kawagutii. Lineage (NCBI taxonomy): Eukaryota > Dinophyceae > Suessiales > Symbiodiniaceae > Symbiodinium > Symbiodinium kawagutii. The sequence continues at coordinate 154,602 of VSDK01026858.1, forward strand.
TCTTGGTAGTTTAGCCATGGTTGTAAGGGTTTGCATCTGGATTCATATCCATGCCACTCATCCCCCCTTTGAATCTAGGAGTGAGTGGTAGGGCAAACTCCTAGCGATGCCCACGCAAAAAAAGGGTAGCATCTAGTAACTTCTGGGAACTGACCATGATTATAGGGCTTTGTTCAGCTATATTCTCACTATATAGTTATATCCCCGCTGCAACCCCAGTTGTGCACGTTCAAGAACAGAGTGATGGGATGGCACCGAAACTGGTAATTCTAGGCCTCCAAGCACAGTCTTCCGAGGTTGGATGGAAAAACTACAACACGCTCCTTGGCAGTTCATGCGGGGGGGTAGATGGTGCACATGCTGTTCCACTTCTGACGGGCCACATTTTTTCGCCTTCAGAATGGCTATGGTGAGGTGGTGGGGTTTTTTCGAGGCCATACCCTGAATGACCGGGTCCGGTCTCAGGTGGTAGTACCACTTAATAAATAAAAATGGAGAATAAGACCCCAGTTTCAGCTGACTTGAAGATCGGTGCCCTTCAGCTGTTGAACTCATTGAGATGGCAGAGAGTTTCAAGACGAAGACGGCGAAACTTCCGAGGTGCTGCGGTCTGGCCTCCCGGCACTGGACGGGTTGCGGTTGGCAGCGAGGCGTGGTGGTGGGGTCAGACCTGGCCGAGGCATCCAACTCCAGTTGGTTGCGCTACAGAGTGGTACCCCGAAAAAATCGCAGACTCAGGTTAGTTCACTAGGTTACTGCAACTACCAGGTAACTACCAGTTATAGAAGATTACAATATACAGCGAATCTAAACCAACTTGTGACCAGGGGGTGCCACTATGGGATGTTGATGGCAGGACTGGACCTTTGGGCACATGAGTACTTTTCGCTCAGAGCTCAGGGATTCATGGGACGGACATGCTTGGCTCACTGCCTGGCACTTCCCAGGCTTGAGCCGCCCAGATTTCATAGCCTGGACGCCCAGAGCTGCATTGTTGGACGCTGGCTGCATCCTGCACCACGTGGAGGACTTGCCATGGCTTTCCCAGGTGCTGCCCAGTGCCATCATCGATGTGAAGAAGATGGTGGTTGCGGTGGGGTTTTCTCAGTTTTTGTTGGTTTATGCTGTGATATCGCAAGCCCTTAAATGGGGATTTCTCAAAATGAGGAACCCCGCAAGCGCTTAAATGGGGATTTCTCAAAATGAGGAACCCCAAAATATGGGCGGTCAATGACAACAAATGATTAACAGACTGGATGATTTGGGGTGTCCTTATTTCCCAGAAGCACCCACATGTTGTTGACAGTTTTTCATGCGAGCAGTTAGCCGAACCCATCATTGGTCCTTGTTGGTACTTGCTATTCATTGAGCGGGAAGACCACAAACTGTGGCCTCATGCAGGTCTTGGAAACATTTGGAACCTGAGGTGGATGGACGCATTTCCCGGGCGACTGGCAGCCCATTGGTTGCAGGTTTGGGTCAGTGCTGTTTGCGTGGCGGCTGATTCAACTCAGTTCTGGAGGCTGCCGGTGGCTGCCATCATTGCGCTGCGACGGGTGAGAAGCCCAGACCCCATTTCTTGGGCATCCGAAGCGGACAAGTAATGAAAAACATATGGGTGTCAAATCGCATTCTTTGCGAGGAAGCTGGAGTGCCCAAGGATCTAGTTTTTTTCGGCTCAACTGCTATAAGAGCCGATTTTCACATTGGTGTTTGAAAAGTGGAAATACCTTTTTGCGAGTGGGAGCATTGTGTTCCAAAGCAATTTGTCCTTCTTCCAGGCCATTAAACCAAGAACTGCCCAAACACCCCCCCAGCTCCTGCAGCTACCTGACAAGTGATCATACTTTTCCTGAGTAAAGTACTGCTTTTGTCGTTGGATCATGTTGGATCTCATCAGCATTTGTTGGGTTTTCCACGGCTGCGTCGAGGTGTGCATTCTGAGAGTCACTCTGGAGGAGCCCCACCTCAGATCGGCTGCCAAAGGGGCCACGCGCAGACGCCGTGGTTTGCCTGGAGAGCAAACCACGGCTGTCTGTGCGTGTTTAACATTGCTCGAAGAATCAGTGAGAAACACCGGCTATACGCAGTGATTAAGGCTTAGAGTTAATATTAGATCATGTTAGATCCGCCCTAATGGCGGTCAGCAATGGTAATGACCAACAATAATTGATGATTAGCGTTAGATTCGTATCAATACCCTCTCTATTTTCGATGATTCACCACCTGTGGGTGGTTTAATATGGATTCGACCTTGATCGGCCATTGTATACTTATTCCCCAGATAGCTGGAAGCTATAGGGGTTCTTACTTCCCAAAGAAAGGGTTACTGTCGGCGAACTTTCTGGCTGCAGGTGCTGTCGGCAGGTGCTGTTGGCAGGTGCTGTCGGCAGGTGCTGTCGGCGGGTGCTGCTGGCAGGTGCTGTCGGCAGGTGCTGTTGGCAGGTACTGTTGGCAGGTGCTGTTGGCAGGTGTCGGCGTAAATGTGCAGGAAGGTGCTATTACCAGGTGCTGTTAGCAGGTGCTGTCGGCAGGTGCTGTCGGCGGGTGCTGCTGGCAGGTGCTGTCGGCAGGTGCTGTTGGCAGGTATTGTTGGCAGGTGCTGTTGGCAGGTGTCGGCGTAAATGTGCAGGAAGGTGCTATTACCAGGTGCTG
>VSDK01026858.1:157406-170436 GCA_009767595.1 Symbiodinium kawagutii
TCCAACAACCCGTCCTCAACATTTTCTTCCTTTCAGCCCTGTCATATCGCCAGCATTCTCATCATATTCATCTTTTTCTTCAGCAGCAGCTACATCATCATCATCATCATTATCATCATCAGCAGCAGCAGCATCATCATCATCATCATCATCAACGACATCATCAACGGCATCATCAGCTACATCATCATCAGCATCAGCATCAGCATCATAATCATCATCATCATCATCATCATCATCATCATCATCATCATCATCATCGTCATCCATTTCAAGGATCATGACGTTAGTCTTTTTGAATGAGTATATTGGAGGCTGCTATAACATTGCCTTTCTCGCTCTCGGGCCAACCGTCGTCTAGTTTATTTTCAATTACGGGCAATAGTTTGTTATGCGCCGACCAAAACAAAATCGAGCGTAATGGATTATGCTGCCACAAAATGCATTCTTGGAGAATGGTTGCAAACCCTGAAAAGAAGTTCCAAGGAGAAAGAAGAATTTTATTCCAAGGAGAAAGAAGAGTTTTGTTCCAAGGAGACGGAAAGAATTTTATTCTAAGGAGAAAGAAGAGTTCTGTTCCAAGGAGAGCGAAGAATTATATTCCAAGGAGAGGAAAGAGTTCTGTTCCAAGGAGAAGGAAAAGTTTTGTTCCAAGTGGAAACGAGAGTTCTATCCCAAGGAAAAACGACAATTGTTTCCTAAGGAGAGAAAAGAGGTTTATTCCAAGGAGAAAGACGAGTGCAATTTCATGGAAAAAGAAGAATTTTGTTCCAAGGAGAGGAATCCATACCAAGGAGAAAGAAGAGTTCTGTTCCATGGAGACAGAAGACTTATATTCCAAGGAGAGGAGAGAGAGTTCTGTTCCAAGGAGAGAAAGGAGTTCTGTTTGGAGGAGAAGGAAGGGTTCCGTTCCAAGGAGAAAAAGAATTCTGTTCCAAGGAGAAGGAAAAATTTTATTCCAAGGAGGAAAAAATTATATTCTAAGGAGAAAAAAACTCTGTGTTCTAAGAGAGAAGAAGAGTTCTGTTCCAAGGAGAAAGAAAGTTCCATTCCAAGGTGAAAGAAGAGTTTTGTTCCAAGGAGAAAAAGGAGTTCTGTTCCAAGGGGAAAGAAGAGTTCCATTTCAAGGAGAAAGAAGAATTCTATTCCAAGGAGAAAGCAGAGTCCTATATCAAGGAGAAGGAAGAATTTGGTTCCAAGGAGAAACGAGAATTCTAGTCTGAGGAGAAAGAATAATTAGGAGAAACGAGTCTCTATCCCAAGCCGAAACGAGACTTCTAGTCCAAGGAGAAAGAAGACTTTTGTTCGAAGGAAAAAAAAAGGTTCGGTTTCAAGGAGAACGAACAATTCTGTTTGTACCGATGCCCATAATTCGTTATTTCCCCCGATGTTACGTTATTTCCGGTCGTGGATTCCAGAATTTACCGACGACCCAAGAAATAAATTAAATGGACCAGAAAAGATACCGTAATAACCGTTCAAATGCCAAACTCTATTTGCGGTCTATGCCTGTGTAATTATTTTCATGGATGATTGATATTAATACATAGTTGGGGCGGATCTTTGAGCATCACTGTCAGCATGATGTGGCACCAGTGGCTTTCCCTGTCCCATTCCACGTTCGAACCATGGCCGCTGACCTCAGGTGCCACCCACGCTACACGCGGGGATCGTTTGGGGATATCGGGACTGCGAAGAAGGGCCAGGTGCAGCCGCCAGACTGGACCCCATGAGGGTCGACATCATTCGCCGTGTCGGAGGGGCCTGCGAGTCCTGCGGTTTGAAGCTCGCAGTGATTTGGGACAATCAATGCCTATAAGAACCATGCTGATAAATAGGTGACCAATGTATTTGCAGACATGATTTGCTGTACATGTCTATGCTGATAAAAAGGATAGGATTGGATAGGTGATAAATGTGACAAGCAGCAAGGTAGCAACGACACCACACGACCTCATCGCTTCGCCAGATGGCTGCGTCCGATATGGGGTCGACCAGCTTGGACTGGACTGAGGGCCACGGTTGCGAATGAGTGCTGGGGGCTGATGTCTGAGAATGACTGTGCCTCCCGGAATTTGACATCAAAGCAGCCTTGAACCTTCACTTTCCATGGGATCAGATCATGTTATATGCCCCATGCCTTGTATCTCCGCTCGCGAGATTGCGACATGCAGGATGCTGCATTTTTGAAGGAAGTGCCCAGCATTGCTGCATGTCGTGCTCTTGGAGGGAAGAAATCAAAATGAAATTGAATACTTGTGCACCTTCAGCGGAGCAGACTTCATACCGACCCTGTCATTTTGAATTTCAAGTTTTGCATGCTTGGCACTGAAGAACTTCATTGTGTACAGAATCCTTGATGATTTCGGCTGGCAACAAATCTATTTCTTTACCATTTTTTCTAGCGATCATAGAATCATAGAATCCTAGCACTCTCCCCATTTTTTTTTTACCACGGAATCCTGCGTACGAACAACTTATGTGACGTCACGCTTGGCACTGAGGCCGTGTGCGTTGCAAGGAAATGGAGGAGCGCCACTGGCAAGTGCCGTGGCAGACCATCCCCAATAAATGGCTTGATCTGGAGAAGAATTTTGGCAGGAAAGCTACATGAAGCTGCCAATGATGGGTTGATCATGGAAGCTTCATGTAGCTATCATTTTTGGGGATGTTTGGAGAGTTGAACTACTATCATTTGGAAGATTTTGGAAGCTACACTACCTTTTTTGGGGGGGAGAGGGACCAACCAATTGTGGACAAGTATAATTATGCCAATGCCACTTTTATGATATTGCTGCTCCGATGTGTTTGACATTGTGGAGCAAGGTGAGCACAAAACCAAGCTGCTAGTGGAACGAACTGATACTTGCACTAACATATGCTTCCTTTTGCCAATCGTAGGTAACCAGTTGCTTTCTACTTGGGGATGGTCACCTACCATAGTGATAACTGTAAGCATGGGCCTAATGAACATGGGGAAGTTGGGGAAGTCCTGAGCCTGCCTGCGAGGAATGCAAAGCTTTTTCCTACTTTCCTGATAGCTATGTTGGCGACGAGAGACCTGAGTGTGTCGCTTTGCTGAACATTTCTTGCTAAAACAGATATTGTAGCGTTTCCAAACTTTCATTTTTGTCAAGCTGTTCCATGATGCAACATGTTTGACAATGGTGAAGTTAGATCATTGACTTACGAAGTCTGCTGAAGATCATTCGATTGAAGGTGAGCTGCATCACTCGCACACTCAAGTGTTTGTTTGACGTAGTAGATTTGTCCAGATACACGTGACATGTTTGTTGTTTGCAAGGACATGTTTTTGTCGTGTGCAAACATTAATTTCGGAATATTCCAGATATGCAAATATACACAGGTATGGTCTAAAGAGAATAACGTATTACAACATTACAAAATGGCATACATGTAGTAAGTGTATGTATATAGATGTATCCACTAGTCACTAGATCTGGCACGGAAGATTGAAACGCATCTCAGCTTGGCTTGGCCACAGCTTGCTGCTTGCTATACCTTCCCAATCATCAACTTATGCTGTTGAGAAGTGCTGAGCACATCATGTCTCACTCAGCTGAGAGCCAAGGTGATGCCTCCCGGCGTCCTCCAGTGGTGGCAGAACCGGTGCTTGTTGAAGGTTGGAAGCACCCACGAGACCAAGATGCTGCCGATGGGCAACGCCTGCGCCTCGGGGTTCCACCACCCCGCCTTAACGGCGGATGCGGTCGTGGTGTCAGGTTGCGTCGGGCGGCCGCCATTGCCCACCGGCAAGGCGTGAGAGGAATGACAGTTCAGACATTTTTGCCAGATGTGAGCATTACTATGACTTGGTTCAATTTATAGTATATATATAATTACTATAATTATTGATTATCCAAGGTCAACATTTTCCGAGTATCACCCACTGCGCAATCGTTAACCAATCATTAGCCATGATCTTTGAGTATGGTTGGCCATGATTGTCGCTTTGGGTGGTGAGCTGGACCCTTCCACGCCCACTGCTAGGCCATGGCTCCGGTGGGCCAGCAACGAATCAAAACAACATGACGTACTTGCGGTGGCAGATGTGCCCAGCAAATGTTGGGAAGGGAACAGGGAAGGACCAGCACCGGCTGAGAATCTAGCCCGGTGAAAGATCACTGTTGAAGCATGTAGTCACCCATGCTCGGTGGATTTCATCATGTAGTCCAATAGATGAAACATGATGAAACAGTTTCGGACAAGAATGGAGACTGATTGCATTGGGTCTCATTTCTACCATTGTCGGATGCCCCAGCACCCCAAGTCACAAAGGGGGGGCGATGAGTTCCGACGAACACAAGGTGGGTACAAAGATGATACAAAGATGATACAAAGATGCAAACCAACTGTGCATTCCGCGCTCGGAACATGTTTAATGACCCGCAAGATAGCATAGTAGATGCGAGCATCCACCGCCAAGGATGGAGACTACCGCCGAGAGCATTGCGTCACAAGGCGTGTGCTGCCATTTGCTGTCTTCGAACTTGACGATCTTGAGATAGGAACCACTGAACAAATGTGAACAAAAAAAAGATAAGATAAGAGAGTGTCCCCCAAACGATGCCAGGCAACCTTGGCGTGTGGATCTTGATGCTGAGTACATTGTTGCGGCTTCAGCTCTACCAATGAACTGCACGCATCAACATGTCCAAGTTGCAGTAGATGCATGCTGACTTTCACATGTTAAGGTTATTTTGCGTTGAGATTTTATTTCATGGCAGTACCATGTGGGACTTGATGAACTTGATGTTGCTGAAGGTCACTCGAGCCATGCTGTGGACAGGACACCGCCAACCGAGTTAGTCATGAGATATCCCTTGCTCTCAAATGACCCCATTGAACCAGGTCCAGTCCGCACTCCACACATGTTTAGCCCTCCGGTTTCGCGAAGCAGGCTCCAACTGGTCACTGAACAGAGGTGATCATGAAAACTAGCAGCGCTAGCTGCAGCTACATGGAATTTCTTTTGTTTTTATCAGCGCAGTGATTTCGGTGGAGTGGGGCGGCACTGTCAGCAGCGGCAAGCGTTGTTTGATGTTTGCAAGACTGGGCACATCCAAAGGCACATGTTGGTGGACCACTGCAAATTCTCAGCCTGGTCCTGATTTCAAGCCAAGCACCAACTTGCTGCAACCATCCGCCGAAAACGTGGAATACCGTGGAATTTGTGCCGCAAAGAAGGTGCCACCATAAGACATGCAGGAACCCGATGTGACACGGTCAGTCCTTGACCCCAGAAAAACAAATACACCATTTAATGGCACGCTTTCTTTTTCATTTGGCCGACCTTGATTGGAGTTGTGAGCCGTTTGGTGTCAGTACGATGGCAAGGGCTCCCCGCTGAAGTGGAGGGGGTATGGAGGTGATTGGAGGAGGTGGGCATCACATTTCGCACCAGGAGACTTTGCCAACATGCCATTTCGGCAGCCCTTGACCTACCATGTGGTGCTTGTCACGGTCATGGCCACAGTCCATGGATGTCGTTGGTTTCTACTCAACACATGGCAGTAAGTTGCGAGAAGGCGTGTGACATCATGAGCATCATGTGGGACTTGATTCTTTTGCCAAGCTCGCTTTTTGAGGCCAACAACGAGGAGATCCTGTGTGGAACTGCCTATGAGAACCTGGGCTATGCTCTCAGTCTCAGCTTGCGATGCAGGTGGCAGCGGCAATCTTTAAGACCTGTTGTGCGTCACAAAGCCTCTCACCACTGGTGCGAGCGACCCGGTGTTAGGTGCCAACGCCAACACGATTCAATGTCCAGTGCCCAGGCTTTTGACGCGGCAGGCTGGTAATTTTTCGCCTGTTTCGGTAGTTATGACTGACCTGGCTGCTTTCTTCAATGGTGTGTTTGTGTGTGTGTGCATGTGTTCCAAGATCTTCCAAGGGTCTGTTGGTGTGGCCATTGCTGCAGGGGCATGCACTTCCCCAGAGTAGTCGTGCAACTTGTTTGCCCTCAATGCAGGCCAACACCCAAAGGCATCAAAAGTCAATAGAGCACACCTTTGCTCGCAAATTGTTTTAGATCATGTCCATCCAGCACTTCCCAAACTCAGCAAGTTCTCTAGCAGATTTCTTCATAGCTGGAAGATGCTGGAAGCGGCAACGCCCGTAGCCTCAGCTCTTCTAAGGCTCTCAAGAAGCTGCCGGCATACCAATCAGATCTGTGTTTGGCCTAGAGTTGGGGCTGGACATGGCTGGACGTTCTTTGGATTTGCAAACTTTTTTTTTTCGATTTTAGATCTTTTTTAGTGTCCTTCGAGAGTGGCAGCAACAGAAAGGATTGGTAATCTAAGATCTGCAAGATTTTCTACAGGTCTTAGTCTCGTGATTTGAAAAAGTGAAATCTATACAGATTACAAAATGAAATCTCCAAGGATTTGTTGTCACTGAGCCAGTTGCTTGGCTACACCGACCTCGTAGAGCATCAACCTCGCATCTTGCAGTGGCTCAAGCGCTGGGAACGTGAGATGTTGTGAGCATAGGCCGACCTCACGGGCATGCCAACACAGCCCAGCTCAGCTGCCTCGCCCACCGAGGTGGACGTTGCTGAGAGCATCATTTCGGTTGATACCATCCATGCAAAAAAGCACTTGGATCAAATCACTGTGAGACTTGACAAGTTGGACAAGAGCTTCAAGCATCAGAATGACTTCCTGCATGGGCATGTCCACAAATCCATTGAGGATTTGACCCAGTCTCTGGATCGACTGACAAATCTTCTTGTGTCAAGGTCGGACCAGATGAGCATGGAAGGCATAGTGGGGCAGAAATCTTTACCCATTCCAGAGCGAGTGGTGAGATTGAGAACCGGCCCCAAAGGCCGAAGCGGCACAGTGCAGAGCCTGGTGCAGATGCAGTCCGCAGTTTTTGAGGAGCTGGTTGCAGCTAGTCACGTCGTCTCCCAGCGGAAAAGCGATGATGATTCAGGCGTGTGGCTGTGCCGCTGCCCCTTGCGGGGTGGTAGTTCTTGTCCTGTCCTGATGTTTGGGAACGGTGAAGGATAGCTTGGCAAGTTCACTGGGCATGTTGCATGTGTGCATTCCTAGCACCGTTCTGATGTGCATCATTCATGGTTGAAATCATCAGGCTCACATCATTCTGCAGTACACGTATAGATAATTTTTGCATGAATATCTATAGTGATGTTATGTATATAATATTTTTTGGGTCGATATAACAAGAGAATAGGAGTGCACATTGGTACACACGTGGAATATATGTCCTTTGATGCCTCCAGATTCCGGTCACCCCTCAGGCTATGGGCCAGCAGAAGACTGCTCGAGATCCCCGAAATCCGTGCGTTCCATGGCGTCCATCATTCCATGCCAGCGACCAGCGAGCCACGGGACCGATCTCGTTGGCCCAGTGGATGAGCAAGCGGAGTTGCCGGGCTTGTTGCGGACCCAAGCAATGGAGGACTGGAGTCATGACTCGCCAATCCCCCGTATAGCCCCTATAGTCCGCGGGGCATGGACGCAGCTCAATAGAGCCATGGAACAAAGTGGTGGTCCATGAACTTTCTATATGTCGTATAGATATAGATACATAGATAGATAGATAGATAGATAGATAGATAGATAGATAGATAGATAGATCTTTACTTTACATATATATGCTTAAACTTAAGCTGCTTGACTTTCAAAACGGGGCTCTTGTTTTCATACCATTGAACTTAGTATGAAACAAACATGGTCACCGTCATGCGCTCATCCCCAGGGGCAACCAACACACAACTGGTCCCCTGTAAGGCGAAGCCCCCAAAGACTGACACTTCGCATGCTGGGATGCATGAGATGAACGAAGAATCGCAAACGCACATTTTGGGTTCGACCAGCCTTTGTTCTTCATTGGACGAAGACGCCCCCCGCGATGCAGGGTCTCGCTTTACTTTGGCATTTCCCTCAATGATATATTTGGCTGTAGGCCTACCAGTGCTTGGCTTGCTTGGACTGGCCGTGACAGCTGGTGTTGCCTCTCCCTCGGTCATCGGCTTGCATTCCACAGTGCTTGAGAGCATCATTTACGGCCTGGCGGCCAGCCTCTGCATGCGGCGCATGAAGAAGACCCTTTCCTCAAAGAACCTGAACCTGGCAACCTCTCGATTGCATGCCTTCGTGGCTGAGTTCAAGGTCGATTGGCGGGAGGTTTCTGGACAAGAAGGCTGTAAATACCTTGGCGCATGGCTCATGACAGTGCTGATCCTTATTGTCGCCCGGTGCTTGGGAACTTGGTGGCGCCTGAGGGCAGAAGATGCCACTTGGGACGTGCATCATGAAGTGCTGCTGGGCACACTGGAGATTTTGTGCCTGATTGTCTACGGATTGTCCTCGGGCTTGGTCATGGCAGCTGCCTATACACAATCACATTTGCTCCTTGGATTGGACAAGTCTTTGGACTGCTGGTGCTCCAACATCATGGCAATTCAGGATTTCAAAGAGGGCGTCAGAAGCTGGAATGTCCTGCAAGCTTTGCTGAAGTGTGTAGGAAGAGAACTGGCTGGTGGCTTCCTGATTTTGCAGGTCTTTGGCTATTTGTGCTTCATTTTCTTCTTGGTCAGTGGCATCATTGTCATCTTCCGCCACTTGCCATCCCCACGGCAGGAACATAGAAGGCCCACAAAGACACATACACTCACAAAGGACTGGCTCGGGTCAGCATTCATACACTGTATTTATATATTTATATATTTATTCATTTATTTATTTGCACCTGTGTGTTTGTGTGCCAGCATGTCTCAACAACATATTATGTTACATTGTAATTGCCTCCGGTGCATGATAAGCATGCATGACTCCATGACCGTTCGGTTTCGTTCCCCTTGTTCTTCTTGGATAACGCCATAGAGCTAGCATGAACTGATACACTGAATCTATCGAGGCGATTGCACCTCTAAGGCGATGATTTTGAGCCAGTGCCATTGCTGGTGGAGATTTTCTCGGGCGTCCCTTTGCTCTTCTTGTCATGTTTGAGTCTGCGACTCTCCGCTCATGGTGCCGCCCTGACGGAGAAATGTCGGGCCATCCCTTCCTTTGTGAACCAGATCCCAACCAGGAGGTACATACTTGATCAAGAGAGGCAGTACCTGGTGAGATTTATCGAGGACAGCTCTGCTGGATTCTGCGTTCGAAACGTAAAGCTGACCCAAGAGATGGTCATGAAGCAGATCTACGTCGTGGGAGCTTTGCTGTCAGCAACCTTCAGTGCCTTGTCGAGGCTCCTCATTTGAGATGCCGCGATCTAGAGCGCAACGTTTCGCGACACGACAGGTGACTTGAATAAAAGTGACCACCTCGGTTGGCGCGTTTTTTTTTAACGAACTGGTTTTGCAAGAGACGGGCAACTGACAAGCAGCAGAGCATCATGAGGATGGTGCACCATTATTCATCAGAGACTATATGGCTTAATCATCACCCATTGGAGATCATAGGTCATGTAGTCAGGACGTTGGGAGAAGCTTTCAATACAGACAAGTTGGAGAATCTTGAACCCTGCCTTTTACCTTTTGCTGCCTGTCTTTAGGGAAGCGTTCATGTTCTGTTCTTTTACCTTTCGCAGCCATGTTTGCAACTCTAACTTGGACGCTGTCGATGCACATGCACAGATGCTGACGACGTCAACTGACCATTTTGTAGAGAAATTTGTGGTGCCGGTCGGATTTGAAACGATGTGCTTTGCTTTGCTCAAATTTGCACCACTTTACCATAGGGAATTTGCCACATTTGGAACAGGTAATTTGCCGTTGTGCCATTTATTTGTCAGCTCTTCATTACTTTTGCGGATATTCTTCTTGAACTATTTATTATGTTATGTGTCATAGCTTTCCACCTTAGGGTTCCTGTTGCTTAGGTTGATGCCAGGCTGACATGCGCTTTTGGGGTTTGACTCCATGTGTCCGCCTTGTGAGACTAGAGGATGGTTTGACACTTGTACACTCTTAGAGGGAAGAATTAATCATGGTCCACAATCCATCCTTTCGGTTGTTCTGAAGCATTTTTTTGCCAAAAATTGATTTTGGGCATAGTGTCGTGACTTTGTCCTGCCCAGGGTTTAGGGAACAGAATTTGTGCTTGTCCTCTTACAAATTGGCATCCCTGATTTTCCTTTCCGCTTGCCATCTCCGGTGCCAAAAACCTATAAATTGCACCCTAGCTTTAGGGATCAGCAAGTCTTGGCTCCTCAAGACTAAGGCTCCAAGGGATTGCATATTTGCAACTGCAATTTGTATTGCGTAAGTGGTTTGGCGTGCCTGGATCCTGCAAAGTGCACTGGAGGGGTTGTGTTTACTGTTGGGCCGTGCGCAACGAGACCCGATTTCGAATAAGAGGACTATGTTGGCCGAAGTTGAACTGTGGCATGCCTTTGGAACCGTTAAATCACGTAGCTTGTTGACCTATGTTGGGCTACAGGTATCCGGGATGCATAATGTTGAGCTGCTCCGGCTTTCATGTTTTAATTTCAGCACACCTTAGAGAGAACCTTGACAGATTTGACAGCAAAAACGACTTCCATCAGCGAAACATCCAACCATTGTCAGTTGCCCAAAGCGGCAATCATTCTTTTAAAGTAAGAATGGCCCATCTTGCAGTATGAAGTCCCGGTCCGTGCAACAGAGGATAACAGCGGACAGCGTGAGCCCCACCAATTTGCACATGTTGTCTTTTCACTCCGTTCCAGTTGTTCGACTGTTTCCATGCTCCAATGGTGAAACCAATTGTGAGCACGTCAACTTCTCGTCAGCGAACTTTTGAAGTTTTTGTGGATCACCTGCTCTGGAGCTTGTGCCAATCCGCAAAATGAATTCTGGGCGCTGGAACTTCGGGAGGTTTTTGGAAGATTTCCTCCGCGGATTGGGCCAAACACCGGTCGTTCGGGATGATAAGGTGCCAAACAACTTAGATGAAAAAGTATCCACGCATGCATATACTTACAAGTGCAAATCTTGGCATATTTTTTTACACATGTGTGTTCATTGAGAAGTCAGAAAGACGCACGCATCATGTGTTACATCAATTTCAATGATTTTTTAAGGCCAGATGCAGCACCAGGCCTCGCCTTGCACGGACAGCCCATCCCAATGGTAGCATGTCAAGCTCTGCCGATGATTGCTGAGGTCATTGTCCATAGCCTTGGCTCCAAGGAGGGCTTCTCCCTCTGTGAGTTTGAGTTGCTGGGAGCCCAGAAAATCCAAAGGATGACAGGGGAGGAATCTGGGGGTTTCTCAAAATTGGGGACCCCCAAAATGGATGGCTTATTTTCTCTTTTAAAAATAAAAGATGATTTAGGGGTACCCCTATTTTGAGAAACACCCATTTCAGTAATGGTCCCATCATGACAGCAAAGAAAGGTATGACATGTGGGGGAGACAGCAGTACCACGCAGACATTACCTAGATCTTCTTTCGAGCAGCAATGCTTGCCCAAAACGAAAAAATATGCCAAAGCAGTTGTGTGTGGAGAAAATTTTGCTTTGGACGATGCTATGCTTGCTGACAAACCTGTGTTTTGTTTTAATGGGTATTCTTGCAAAGCCATCAGGTGATACGGTGATACTGGTACTGTGTTTTGAGATCCCGAACTGGATGAGTTCAGGACAGTTGCTAAGATGAAAGTTGCTGAGTCACAGGATTGGACAAGCCAATGGTGGTTTCTCAAAATATGGTACCCTAAAAACTGGTTGGTTTATTGGACAAGTTCCAGGAACTTCATCCACTGAACTTCTACGATGGGAACACTCGAAGAAGTGGAACGTCTGAAGCTACCAGGGCAATGGCAAGACACGCCATCGTCCTGAGGCGTGTGGCCCCTGTAGCCTGCAGTGCCTTTGTGCCACAGGCGGTGCTTCTTGGGGTGACAGGGCTGGCGCGGTGACCAATTTGTTCACCCAGAACTCGTGTCGCCACCAACGCATCTTCATGGTTTGATCGGTTGCAACCTGAGGTCGCTGAAATCATCCTTAACTTAATGGCTCATGGTTGATAAACAAGTGAATCTGTTTCGGAATTCTATGGTTCATGAGTGGCCGATGAATGACATAACCACTTGGTTAATCCATAAATGGTTAAATCCACTTGGTTGGGCCACCAGCTCCCCCTCAGCCGAACCGCTGAACCTTCGGGATGGAGAGACTTGCACCGCCGCCCCAGTCATGGATCCTTCATGGCCGTCCAGTGCACCTCTTCCCTTCGGGCGAAGCACACCGGGCGCCGTAGGGAACTCGGTCACCGGGAGGTCGTTCAGTTGTGGCTGTCGTCATTGAGCATCATGTTGTGCAGTATCAATATCCGGATGATCATTGTACTTGATCATCAACAAATGGCCGTAATTGGCTATCATCAGTGAATATCATGATCATGGTTGCTGTCATTGTCCGCATCGTGGCTATTTTCTTATCATCATAGTCATCGTCATGATCTATGACGTTTTGTCATGACACCATCATCATTTTGCATATGTCACAGGCATTTTGGGGTTATTTGATGTTATTTGTTGGCCCCATTTGTTGATTTCATTTCGTTTTCCCTCCCTTCTGCCCTCGCTTGCCTTCTCCCGTGTTGTTTCTTTCGTTTGATTTTTTGTTCCTCCAGATAACAGGTTGCCAGGACCTGTTCCCAGCTCCGTATGAGAATTCTCAGTCTACAAATTCTAAGGCCATGATGAGTGGTAGACTGGTAGACATGCACCAACACCCCTTGTTTGCATGCCATCCATACATGCCCAGCATCGTCTCTTGATCATGCCATTCTGGCTGATGGACAGTCTTGGGGGTAACTCACAATGAGCTGACGGAGACGCGACTCTTCCAGGTGTTGCTATTCTATGCTATTCTCGTCGATCACCATCACCCAATGTAGTGGAAAGATGTGGGAAGATCATTCCGCAAGACAGGCAATCCATACATCGTTATAGTTGTAAAGAAAGAATGAGCCAGCAGGCAAACGTGACCTATTCACGAATATCCAAGGATAGACTCGATAGACCGGGATAGTGAATCACGCTGAACC
>VSDK01026858.1:170507-227823 GCA_009767595.1 Symbiodinium kawagutii
GAACCGCCAGCATGTCCTGTGAGCCACAGTATGTTCCCGCGCAAGTGCGCAAGTATCAAATTTCTGTGTGCTTCCACGCGCATGACAGTAATTGTTTAACTACATTTTTTTTACATAGTTTAGATATTCAACTTATAAACATACATGGCTTGCCACACAATGCTTAAAGGAGAAATCGACACCATGGGATCCTAGGGATTTGCATCCTCCAACTCGCTAGCCCTCAGGCTCGATGGAGCTGGAGAAGCTTGCGAACGAGCTGGTGGAAGCTGCTTGCCGGGATGGCTGGCTGATTGGTACCGAAAATTTAAGGGATGATTTGGCAGTGAGAAGTCCTAACCTGCAAGATACACAAGGATTATTTGGGATCAACAAATCCTTGTCTAAGATGATTCGTTGCCAAATTGGGATTAGTTTAGACTCAACATGCTCTGATAAACAAACCGAATCGTTCTTGATAAACCATCCAAAATCCTTTTGCAAATGATTATTGATAAACCAAACTGGGATTATTTGCCAAAGGATTTTGCTTTGCACGTGCCCGCACGCAGGCACATGAGCATTGATGTGTCTATGCAAACACATGTATAGTAGATATGCCACAAGCATATCATGTGCAATGCAGGGTATCCAATAACATCGAATGGTAGCAGCGAGCTGCAGAATGATCAAAGTGGACTGGATCTCTTTCGAATCAGCACAGCATCCCCACCGGATGATGTGGGCCTAGATATCACGTGAAGATAGTTTGCATGCGGAAGAAGCATACCTAATGAATCATACTGAATTGCATCAATTCTTCTTACAGTCGGCACAGCTCATAAATGATGTAACCGTCCTGGAGTAGATCGAAAATCCTTCATCTTCAACATCTAGACCATTGTACCTATTGAGGGGTATGTAGTAACAAGCGCAATATGAACGTTTCGCACTCGCGTGGCCTTCCTTTTGGCTCTTGTTGCGTGGTAGCTTCTCCCTTCCCAATCCCGTGCGCGGCGGGGTGGACAAGGGGTCTTTGCAAAACATGGTTTGGGCAAGGATGCTTGGCTCATTTGGGTGCAGAACACGTTTGAGACGAAAAAAAGGGACGCATTTGATTTGCTCAGTGGATATGAAAATAACATAAAATAACAAGATTCATCTAGATCCTCATGTGCCAAGTAATTCACCCGACGTTTTTGTTCATAGAATGGCTTCCTGGGATTACCCGGGGCCAGGTCATGGTGAACTGAGGAAACTGGGTCAGAGGAAAGGTGCCTTCCTCCTGCTCTCTGCAGCATGCTGGTGCCTTTCGAAAAGTAGAGGCTGGGCCAACATCCACGGGGGATACTCACACGGGTGCTCCCAACCATAGGGGTTTCCCCATGGGCGGGAAAACCCTCCATTTTTTGCCATGAGTATATAGAGGGAATATCTTCCAAAAATGATCTCACCAGGGATTTTTTAGCGGGAAATCCTCGAATCACTTTCCTGTGCAAGCCTGGGCTCAAGTCCAAGACAATCATCTCTGAAATCGACTTGGACACGTGCTCAATGTGTGACCAAATGAAAATGAAATCAAATGATACGATTTGTTTCAACATGTTTCAGCATTCCATTTCCATTCATGCCTCTCAAGTGTTTCAGCGGATTTTTGTTTAACATCAAATCCGCCAGCTGAAAGACGCCCCTGGCAGATGAGCTGGACGGCCAGGCACAGCTTGGCCGTCCACCCGGCGCCAGGTTTTGTCCCTCCACCTGCGGCACCACCGAGTCCGCCACGGCACTGGTCTTCCATGGCGGTGCCGCGGCCGCAGCTGGGAGGGTCCACGGCTTCACGGCTGACCAGGCTGTAGCAGTCGATATCAAACCATGGTAATTTGGGAGGGGATACCGTGTTGAAATGGTTTTTAATGGAAAACCCAGGTTTTTTGGGGATACCCCCTGTTGATCAACCAGGGTTTATTAATCCGAGGCTAACATAAGGTGCATGAATTCATGGCTTCGCACGTGCCTTTGAACTGTTTCAACTTACATACCACCTAACCACACATATGCATGCATTCAGTTTTTGTTTGCTGTATTATTTACTTCTTGACACATGTCTGATTATGCGTGCATTTGTGCATGAAGAACAAGCTTTACATAGTGTACAAGCATGGACAAATTGATCTATTTGTATCTATTTACAGTCTTTCTTTCTATCTAACGATGTTTGTCTACCTCTACCTCCATACATCCCTACCATTCTCCATCTATCTATCTCTACCAACTGCTATCTATGTCTATCTATCTTTGGCTATCTCTGTCTATCTATCTCTACATCTATCTCTTTCTCTATCTCTGCCTCTATCTTCCTCAACCTCTATCTCTACTTCTATCTCTATCTCTACCTCTATCTCTACCTCTGTCTCTATTTCTATCTCTACCTCTATTTATCTCTATCTCTACCTCTATTTATCTCTATATGTATCTCTACCTCTACCTTTATCTATTTCCATACTAATTTCTATCTATCTTTATTTGTGTCCATATCTCTACCTGTCTCCCGAAATCTCCACCTATGGCTACCTCTACCTTTATATATTTCTGAAATGATTTCTATCTATCTTGATATGCGTTTACATCTCTACCTCTATCTCCATCTCCACCTGTACCTTCATCTTTTTTCATTTGAATTTCTATCTATTTTTCTTTGTGTTTGTGCCTCTATCTCCTTGTCTGTCTCTATTTCATTCCCTATCACGATCTCTACCTCTACCTTTATATATATATTTCTATATTTTCATTTCGATCTATTTCTTGATGTCTATTTCTCTATCTCCATCTCTATTTCATTCTCTATCTCTAAACCTATCTACCGAACTACCTGCCAAAGTCCCTCGATCTCTTTGCTTGTCTACAGCCCATTTCATCCACATGCGTCACAAATGGATGTGCATTCATCTCAGCGTCTTGAGGCTGCCTCAGGGGTGGCTCTGTTGGCCCCAGCTGCAGCATTGGCGGAAGACCCAGATAACACCATCAACCCCACGGACGCCATAGTGCAGGCAGAGATGACGGGGTGATCTCCGAAACCAATCGAAACGATGGGAGCGTCCACAGTTGAGGGATTCTGGGGGGGTCCTAAGGCTTTTGGATCAACGATTCTTGAAAGATGGCGAGGAGTTCCCATACTTCCACATGCTTTCACGTCTTCAGTATCAACTTCCATATGCGCTGCCATATGCTACACATGTTCGACTACACTTATTCCTAGTAACAACATCAGCAGGGCTAAGTTTTGATGATGGATGCTGGTCTGAACTCCTGGGCAGGCCTTCGCCCTTACCTTTGTTTCTGATTCTTGGCTCCAATACGAGGCTGTGAGCATAGCCGCGTTTTCTCCTGTGATTGTTCATGTACTTGTCAGATAGCAACCGGTAACGGGTACAACATCGTTGGAAGCGTTCACATGCAGCGATGACCTGGAGATCATTGATGCCAACGAGCCACCCCACTTATCGCTGAGCTACTGAGGAGATTGGGGACAAGACCTTCTTCATTGCTGCCATTTTGGCCGCGGGTTCTTCTGCGGCCGCTGAAGGACTTAGTCAAAAGGTGCCGTGCTCTTCGTTGAGTTTGACCCAGTTTGGTTCTGTTGATTTAAGGTATTTTAAGGTCAACAAGTGCTTGTTTGACTTCCCGTTGTTCGTGGAAGCCGTGCGTGTCTCTGAAAACTGTTCGCTGTTTCACTGAGTTCTTTTAACGAGGTTGATTCGCAACACCGCCAGAAAACAAAAACTGAATAGAGCTGAGCTCAAGTTTCTGGCTCAAATGGATACCCTTCCTGAGGATGATGCTGTCACCAGGCTACCATCGGTGATAATGGGTGAGTGGTGGACCTGTTGTGGCTGAGGGCCTCGGCGGCCTCGACCTGAGGTGCTCACCTTTATTGGTGCCATTCTTGCTTTGGGAGTTGCCTGGCACATGGGTGCTGACGTTTTACCAGCTCTTGCTGGTAACAAGCACTGAACCACCTTCAGCTTTTCGGATTCATGTAGCCAAACATGGAGAATCAACAAGCCATATTTTTGCATATGATCGTTGGCCGTTGGCCCATTAAGCTGTCACTACTGCATCTATGCGAGGCCGTGGAACATGCTCTATACCAAAATGAAAGCTGGGTGTTTTAAAGCGGCTCCGGGAATAGCGCCCAGTCTTGTCTGCAGGAAGCTATGAAATGGATTGAAATGGATCAATGTTTTCAAAACATGTTTGTCCACCATATTTGTGCAGCCTCCTACTGATTGGCGCTAACACCAATGCCGGAACCCTTGTTCATCAAGCACAGACATTGAGAGAGCTGTCAATCCAAGAAGGAGAGAGAGAGAGAGAGAGAGAAAGAAGAGATAGAGAGAGAGAGAGAGCATTATATCGAGTTATACGGTCGTTTGTCATATTCCTGTGATATAAATATAATCTTTACTAAACTAATGATTCGGGATTTTTTGGTCAGCTTGGTCTTTGATGTGTCGGATCCTCACGATTTGAGGTTATGACCTTCATTGCCGTTAGCATCGGCCAGATCTTTCACGCAGTCCCTGATGCTGCGGGTGGTTTGCCTTTGGACGACTATGCCTCCATCCTGGCGTGAATTGAGATGCAAGTAGTTGGAAGAGGGCGGTTTGTCCAGACCCCCGAAGATTGGCTGTTGAAAATGACAGCGCTTACACAGCTTATGGGTTGTCACTTGCTCCCTTTGGGCAGCCACAGGCCTAATTGGAGACTTACAAACACATGGGGCGTTCAAAGATTTTCCATGCCATGTGCCCAAGAAATCCGTGTAGCGCTAAAAAGGTCTCCATTCCCAGACCTTGCACACCTCCACCATCATCACCAGTGACCATCCTACACTGGCGATTCGCCAGGGCATCATCCCCCCATGGCTGCGGGCGCCATCACCCCGCGAAGGTTCGGCTACTTCGGTGTGAAGCTGCTGCTGGATGCCTCCACCATGGACGACGATGGCAGCATCCTGGCGGAGGAAAAGGAGGAAGCCGAAGAAGCGGTGAACGCCCCTTGGTGCAGCACCTGTGGCAGTTGAATCTGGCAGGGAATCGGCAGAAACCCACCATGGATGCTAGGACTATGTGGCGTATGTCCTCCTGCTGAGCAGGGGAGTTCGCCTGTTCATTTCGCGTCCCCTCAATCTGAGGGTCTTTGACTGATGGCGCTGGAGAGAGAGAGAGAGAGAGAGAGAGAGATGTCATTGATTTTCTGAGCCCTGGTATGTCCTGGTAGAGCCGGCAGAAACTGGGTTCTTCATGACCAGCCCTTACGTGCCGAGATTTCTGGGGGTAGCTGCCAGCAGTCGAACTGGGGAATTCTGGGCCAACCAGCCTTCTTAGCCCAGGAGTCTCTGCCCGAGTGGGTGACCAAGTTGGCGATCCCAGTTGTGGTGATCCAGGCGCCGCCGGTGCTGTACTGCGCTGTGGCAGTTGGGAACGCCATAGTTGCGGTGAATGGTTTTGACATGTCGCAGTTTGACTCAGGAAAATGATGAAAACAAATGTCAAATGACAATCATGAGGATTTTCTACAGCGTTCGGCCTCCAGAGAGGATGTAATTATAAACATCAGTGCGCCTTGTAGAATCCTTCTCTGCCAAGTCTCTGACCAACGCTCTTCAGAACAATTTAGCTACTGGCTGACCCTGGACTTTGACACCTCAGCCTTTCCTGTTGTAAAGTCATGTCCAGCATGCCTAGCTCAGCCCGTTGCACAGCACCATGTCTTGCCTCCGCCCGCTGCCGCGAGCCAGGCCTTCCTGTTGGTTTTTGCCGCCGAGGTGGGCGATCGATCCTTCATCTCAGCTGCTGCCCTCAGTGCCCAGGGCGGGCCCGAAGGCGCCGTGGCCGTCTTCCTGGGCGCCATCTCGGCACATGGCGTGGCCACCCTGCTGGCTGTGGCGCTGGGAGATCTCATTAGTTCCTATGTCTCGGAAGCTGGAGCTGAACTAAGCTGAACTTGCAGATGAATGAAATTATGAATATTAGAGTCTATTGGATTCTATTAGTAGACAAACATTCATTATAGAATTAGGAATGTGTAGCGAATGAAAGATAATGACAGTGCTTTCAAAAGTAAAAAGAAATAAAAAGAATGACTGTCAAACATCGTAATTAAATTATGTAAATTATTCACACCGATATGCAGATGTAAATTGAAAATTGTCAAGATTTGTGACGTCCATTGCTGGCATTTGTTCTTGCACTTTTGGCTGTTCATCGTCAGTCAACTGTTTGTTGTCACATGTTGCTACACTTGTCAAATCTTGTGGTTACTCTTTTGGTTGCTGCTGTTGATGGTGTTGTTTGTACTTTGTTGTGACCCTTGCTGCTGCGTCAGTCGTAGCACCGTAGTTGTCATCATAGTCATCTTTGGTCTTGTCCTGCACCTGACTCTCATTTGCCTTCCCTTTTGAGTCATTTGTGTTCTGTGCTTCTCCCACTGAGTGAGGGGGGGCCATGTAAGCCGCATGGGGCAGGTGAACGTCCCAAGGGATTCGAGGGCTCAGACCGTCCAGTGTCGTTGATTCAGAAAGGTTGTAGCTGAAGGTTCCAGGAGCAGCAGCAGCAGCCTAGGAGAAAACGTTGACGTACATCGGTGGCACCTTGTTCCTCTTGTTTGCCGCCACCTCCACCGCCAACGTGATTAATGCGATGTGATGTGAATGCTGCGCGGCCAGGATGGCCACATTGATATGCATAAGCATAAGCTGGTGAACATGGGGATGTTGATGGACACATTCCCGCTAAATCCAAAAAAATTTGGATAAACATCCAGAAGCACAAGAAGCGATGAGTATAGCCTTAACCATTGCAACTACTTTGCCGTCCGAAAAACTGCAGAATCGTTGGATGCTTCAATGGATTGAATGGTATAGTCCGCGCTCTTCGTGGCCCCTACCGTGGGCAATTTTCTGATTGCTTTCCCATTCAGCTGGAGATGCATGGAGTCTGGGGGGCAAAAACCGCCCCGCAAGCAGCAAAGATCAGGAAAGCACAGATTTCTTCATCCCTTGATCGCATGGCCATGAACGGCTTTCATTTTGAAGCCTGCCACAGTTTGCCACTGCTCGCCACATTTGGTGGTTTCTCAAGTCGTAGGGGTACCCCGAAATCATCAAGTTTGTTAACCATTGACAGTACTAAACCAAGCATTTTTGGGGGTACCCCTATTCCCATCATTTAGCCACCCAGCAGTCCAACAAAACCCCCAGCGGCCCAAGCACAGATTAAAGACCTGGAGATAGCTCGAGGATCGGCTGCTATGCAGATGAACTGCATCTCCATATCGATTGGATGGCTGGGCCACGCCGGGCCATAGAGATGTCCTTAGAGTAAAGTCAGTAGTGGACCATGGCCACGCTCAAGCAAGTAATGGTTCATTTGCAATAAGTGTGGCAAATGAGCACAAGTGTGGCCAATGAGTATTGCATGCATACATTCACAGAATTGGGGAAGCCGTTTGGAGATCTCAGGCTTCTAAACCCCGACAAAAAACAACACCTTACTCTACTTAGCACTGCTGTGACCAATGTGGCATATCATGGCATATCTTGAAAAAATCCTATCGAAGGGGACCCCTCTTCTCTTTCACATTGATTACAGTTGTGCGTGTAAATATTTAGATATGAATAGACATTTGTACTTATTTATTCTTAATTCTTCTGGTTTACACATAAATTTACAGCCATGCCCGGCGACAAAGAGAGAGAGAGAGTCCAACCCAGTCCAAGTCCCGTCAAATCTGATGGATCCAATCCAACCCAATCTAGTGGAATCACAAGAATCAAGTCATTTATTCTACCCAGTTGTTTATAGTCACCGTTGTAGCCATAGCCAGACTCATTTCTTGCAGTAATTATACAGCAAAGCAAGGACCTGTGGCAAACAGGAGCAAAAAAGTTGTTTATAGAGTTGTTTCTTCTCAAAATGGCCCGGTCCCAGGACCATAGGGGCTCCAAGAGCCAAAAGAATTGCCATCGCTGCTGCAGGTTCAGCACCATCACATAGCACACTCGGACGCTGACAGGGTGCATTGTTGCGCAGTCCTTTCCCCCCAAGAATTAACTACCATACCCCTCATGCAGGACACATTGGGACATCACTAGATGATGGATCGGATTCAGGGGGTGTGATTTTTTTGGGGAAGGATTCCTGTATAGATGATTTTATAGATGTCCTACCTCATGTAGATCTAGCTGGAGCGATCAGTTGATTAGCTCGCTCGTTCGAAGGATGAACAGCTGAACCTCAGGGCAGCGAAATCTCAACGTCACGTGAGGTGGCGGTCTCGATTTTTCCTCCCGATGGTCAACCCGGTCTTGAATCGCAAAGTGACTCTGGAGTCAAGGTATGCCAAGGAATGCCACGGATTGCCAAGGAATGCCCAGGTGGGGGATTAATGTTAGATGATTTAGGGCCCCTATTGTGAGAAACCACCAGGTATGCCAAGAGCAAGTGTTTTCAACAGATAGCAATTGCTTCGTGGGACGTTTCGAAAGTTTCGAGACCAGTCTGACTGCACTTCGCGCATCAGATGTCAGCCTCCATGCCGAGAAAGAAGCCGAAAATGTGGAGCCTGCAGAGTTGTCCAAGATTTAGACTCAGCCAGTAGGTGCGACAGAGAATAGCAAGCCACACTGATACTTGGGACATCGTGGGACCCAGGAGGAATGCATCCCTGCATCACTTTGAGCATGTCTTCCACACATGGATTTTGGTGCATGCATTCCAGTACTGATATTTGTTGCCCGTCCATGTGGTGCATGTTGGGCTCTCTGTTGTCGTGCTGAGGCTTTGTCCAGATAGCAAATCGTCCGGACAGAGCAACTTGTGTGGAGGCTGGATGTGTGCATGTGTGGGTGTAGGCATGTGTAAGATTATATATTTTTATGTATATATATATATAGAGGCGGACTGCTACAGACATGGCGTGCACGTACACGATATTATAAACATAGAGGAGTTCCAACCCACTCGGACATTGGGTCTTTCGCATGTTTTTTTCCCAACCAGGAGTCAATTTCACTATTATCAAATTTCAAGGAGGATGGATGGATCCCAAACTATCACAAACTATCACAAACCAAATGACGACTGACCGCTGATGACCCATGCCAAATTACCGTTGACTGGGGCCAAGCGTATTGCTGTAGAGTCATTTATACATGCCACAATCTGCATACTTAACGGGAGGGTGTTCTTGGTGAAACTGTGTAATGCCGGTTGATATATGACGATGCCACTGGTTCATACTTCCATGTAGATTAAAAGTGCGTACAGTACCGTCTGTCAACTGCAAGCTATTCTGTTCTATCCAGTTTAGAATATCCGTGCTGACTATTCGTATCGTGCCGTGCAGTATGAGCATGCCGCGCGCAAAAAATATGTTCCCATTTTTGAAAGTCTGGTTCGCTGGAAGAGGCCAAAAGCCAAACATTGTTGCATGAAAGGTTTGATTTCGTTCGTTTATGCTTTTGTTAGCATTCCAAGCCGCATGTCACGACATATCACCGCATGTCTCCATCAAAGCCTTTGCCGCCTACAGTCTTGGTCATTTGCTTCTTGGAGTTTCAGAGACAAGACGGCCACTCCACCAGAGAGATGACATCTTGCAATAGTTTGTTGCTGTACCATGCTCTTGTCGTTGAGTCACCGTCACAAGTTCTGAATCAGTCGCAGTCCCTGTGTCTCCACCGTGCAGCGGAATCGCTCGACCCAAAACTTCGAGCAGTCACAGTACGGCTCAAGTCATTGTGAGGAGATTCTTTCATGACGCCACAGCACCTGCGTCAAAGCCAGGGTCTCATGATACTCATGGCAAGCACACCGGCTGAGTCATGCTGAGACAGCCCCTGCACGATTCAACAGCGCAGCACCCGACAGCCATAGCGGACTGCAGCTTCTTCAGCCATTGGAGTGGACATGAGCGGAACATGAGTGGAACATGTGTCATGGCATGTCATGGCCCAACATTGAACAACCTTTACGCCCCCCTTTGTCGCCATGACGGAGCTCGATAAGGCCAAGGTTGTGAGGAACCCCAGTGACTACTGGGGTATCTCGCTGGATCATGCAACGTGCTGGATGGTGCCCAAGGAAACCGACCTGTTTTTGAACACTGCGGGCGATGCATTTGTGATTTGTAGCGTTGCAAGAGGATTTGGGGATTGGCTTCCCAAAAGCGACTAAAAGCGACTTGCAACATTGAAAGGATCTATACTTCAATGCAACCAAATAGCCTCCACATGCCTCCACTTGGAAGGCTTGAAGTAAAACCAGGAATCATTGGTTTGCAATGGCTCCATGTCGGGACCTT
This sequence comes from Symbiodinium kawagutii, assembly GCA_009767595.1. Classification (NCBI taxonomy): domain Eukaryota; class Dinophyceae; order Suessiales; family Symbiodiniaceae; genus Symbiodinium; species Symbiodinium kawagutii. The sequence continues at coordinate 180,855 of VSDK01026858.1, forward strand.
TTTGGGAGTGGCTATGTCCCAGCCTGTTCCCTTGAAACTTGACGGCTCTTGAGGCTTTGCGAAAACTCATGGCGATGTCCAAGACACCCAATGGCAAACCGTCTTCGGAAGGCTCCTCCGCAGGTGTTCAGCTAAAACAAATTGCCGGATTCGGCAACAGCATTGTTCAGTTTCAGGGGTACGAGTTAGTCAGTTGTGTGACCAAACCTCCTCCATTGGACATATAGGGGTTTCTCAAGATAGGGAGACCCCCCAAAACATCCATTAGTATAGTCATTTATAGTAATAAAACCAACCATTTTGGGGTACCCCCATTTTGAGAAACCGCCATATCCCAAACGATCCTGACCGGTTTCCTGGGTCGCCGAGTGCCCTCCACCACCGCCCCCGCAACAGCAGCTGCTCGGAAGGCTCAAAGGAGCAGGCGAGTCAAGCCCTGCGGCAGCTTTTTCGGAGCAACGGAGTGTCCAAAGGTGAGCAGCTGAGCTGGGCCTGGAAATCTCAAAAAGAAACTGGCATTTTTAAGCTGTTTAAGCATCACACGGTGCGGCTATCTTTTTTCTAAAGTAAATTTGAGGGAATGTCATGAAAGAAACTGGTAGCTTCTCATGAAATTGGGCGTGCTCTCAACTAAACAGTTCAGAGAGAGAGAGAGAGAAAAAGTGAAATGTTAAAGCCCAGGCTCACCAGTGGCTTCACTGCGAAGTTCATCAGCTGCGCTTAAGTATGCTTCAGGTGAAGGGGCGCCAGACTTTGATGCCAAGTTAGCCACACTGCTGGATCGTGTGCTCAAACCGACCTCAGGCGCGCCCAGATTTGCGTTCAGGATGTGCGTTTGGATGTGGTTATGGGTCATAATCAGCCAAAAGTTGATGAATTAACATCACACCAAAGCCTGGTTTGGTCATTCATAGGCTGTTCACCTGGGGTACGGGGTATTGACCCTCAGCCATGTGTCGCAAGAAGCTTCAACGTTCAAGTGGGATTGGTCCCCATTGGTCCCCCATTGTTGTTCCAAAACCTTGATTCTTTAAGACCACCCTGGGAAGAATTTCATTTTAAAATCTTGGTCGGAGGTGGCATCTAAGCCCTTGCTTAAACTAATCTGGGCATTCGCGACGTTCCACCAGATTTATCGGAGACTTTTGGATCAACGGTGTCATTGCCAGACCCAGCACGATTATCCTTTTTCCCTGATGTTCTATTTGTTTGTTATTGTTTCTTTAGTTTGCGCAACATGTCACAAGATTTCATGTTTTTATTTCAAAATCGCCTGATTTGTTTGGTGTAATGGTACCCTGGACAAATCAACCTCTGGTAGATAAATAGGGGGTATCCCCAAAAAGCACCGGTTTCCCATGAAATGATACGCCCCGCAGTTAATAGGCCAACATTACTAAACCCCAACTTTTTTCAAAACAGATTTACATAGGTGACACGGTTTTGTTGTTTGCTGCATTTTCAAGTGTTCTAAGTACCTCAGATGGAAACTCGCCACTGAAGAGGTTTTTGTTTGTGTGTGTGTATGGGGTCCCTCCTGAGGGCCTTGGAAGAACTTTTCATCGAGTGCACTTCCCCTTTGAACTTGGTTTAGTGGATCTAAAATGGGACCCCCCATGTTAGACCCTCAATTCCAATGGCGATGATTCGACTGATCGATTGGGTTGGCAATTCATGTAGAGCATTCTGATTTAACTGCATCCCAAACACGTTCAACCTTATCCCCGTAAATTTGGGTATGTGAACATTCATGTTGCGGATGTGTTTGCTTGCCAGCTTGCCCAAGCCCCGAAACATTGCAGCTGCGTTTGAACAGGATATGGCTTGTGAAACGAACAGTTCCCAACACCTCAATTCCTGCTCACGATCATTTGTTGGTTGATTCTGTTTGGATTTTCCCTGCATGCAGTTGAGGAAGCAAGGAACGCGGCAAAGGGCAATTAATGAATCAAGTCTAACCAAGAAAGGAAAGATGTAACAAACCAAGGATGGAAGAAAGGGAGGAAGGACAGAAGGCTTTCCCAGTCGTGAGCATTGCAAGTACCACGACAGGCACTGAAATTTGTTCCAATTGCCATGCGCAATGGGAAAGTGTTTATTGAAACTGCTGCCAACACCAGTTTCATGAGACATCATGAGACTTTTTTGGATTATAAGCAGATACTGCAAAAATACAAAATCGAAAACAAACACGCTCTATAAAGGCTATTGCGCTGGCATCCACAGCGAAACAACCGTTTTTTGTTGGATCGCCAGCACCGGCGGTGGTATTTGCAAAGTTTCCTTGCTGAAAGATTATCACCTGACATTTGTGTGGCCCAGCCAAGGGGGGGAAGCTTTGCACTCCGTACTGTGCTTTTTAGCAAAGCACTATGCCACATTATGCCACCAGTTTTTGAGGAACCTTTCTTCAAAAGCTTTTTTTTAGAACCATTTGCCAGACCCAGTTAAAAGCACCTCGCCCCACCCGTCACCGTAACATCCACGTCATGCACAAATGCAAGCAAACGTGAACATCCCACCCCACCCCACTCCACCCCTCACCGTACCATCAACTTCATGCACCTATACAGCCATAGGCAAAAACCACGAGAATACGATTAATATGTGCAGAGGTGGTAATTGACACTGTCGGCACAAGGGGGGAGTGAAAACAAGCTCTATTTACGAAATGGTGTAAGCACCATGCAGACGAACCATTTTCTTATTTTTGGCCTGAAACTGCTTCCACTAACCTGCAGATACCAGTCATTGAGAAATGGCTCTGAAGCTCAGCACCAACTGTTTTTTCACATTAACGTGCTTTCATTTGTTTCTTGGGTTTCCCTTAGCTAAAAACAGGAGAGATTCCAAGAATCAGTCGCCACCCTCTCTCTCTCTGTATACTTCTTGATCCTTCACTGACAGCAACCGCTGTGACGTTTCGCAGGTGCATCGTCCAGCTCTCGGGGGCCGGCCACAAAATCAGCAGAGCCCATGGAGACGCGGCAGCGGTTTCGGGAGGGCGGTGGGAGAGCGGCCTGACTCACAGTGCTACACATCTGGTTACTGAGATTTGGTACCGCCTTCATCCACCTTCATCCACCTTCATCCCAATTGTGTCCTGGTAAGTTTCGGTGGCCGATTTTGCATATTTTGGTTGGGCAGCTCAGCCCTGCAGATGGCAACTTTTTGTGTTGTTCTTTCCTGTTAGCTTGCTTTGCTCCATCTATCCGATTTGATCCATCAGAATCCGATCCAAGATCATCCAATCTCCTCACAGGCCCACCCGGTGCCCCCAAGGAGACTCCGGAAGAACTGGCTGAGAAGATGGGCCCCGAGCCCTACCGAAAGCCTCTGCCAGAAATGCCGCCGCGGCGGCTGGTGCTACCGGAGGAGGGGGGTCGGGGTCCCAAGTTCCACGGCTGGGGAGGTCGCCACCGGCAGAAGCCATCACTATAGTCGTGTCTATGTGCTGCCATTATTGCTGCTTGTGGTGCGATGTGCCCTCAGCCCCTGCTGACCTCCCAAAGACGGCGATGGCGAGAGAGAGAGAGAGAGAGAATTACACAGCAGTACAGAACTTTCTAATCACATTTGGATAAATGCTTTAGAAAGTTCATAGGTAGATACTCCGTAGTTGCCTGTATCCCAGCCGCACGTTTTGTAGGAAGGGTATACTTCTAAAGTCGCTGTACGCATGCCAAGACACAGGTGTGACATCTCATGAGACATTTGCGATACGCACATACAGCTTGAAAGGCCGGTATTGTGTATAGTTATGGGACTGCCAGAGTGAGTCAACTCCAGGGGTAGCAGGAAAGCCTGCCCAGCGAAGGCCTTTCGGCTCCGATGAAAGTGAAGGTAAGAGAGGCTCGCAAGGCGCAATGGGTTTGCTGCGACCATGACCCAAATCTGCAAATCATGTGTCAAGGATTTGATTGTCATTCTTGGATCAACCAAAATAAACACGTGTTCGGGGTCAGGTTTTTCAAGTACAACCAACATCTACCATTGAGCATCGAGTTTTGGTGTTCTCGATCGCCTCGTGACCACAGGCGCTGCAAAAGAAAGATCAGACCGTCACGCAATTGACATCGAGGCTAAAGCAATGTCGCAAGGAGGCCGCTCGCTCCGCCGGCAACTGCGGGTGCCGACTTGGGTGCAGATTCCAGCGGTGTTCGTGACATGCAACGTACTGAGATGCCAATTGATCCATGCTCATGACGGGCTGCACCACAAGGATCCACAAGGTATTATGGTGGTTGACAGGCCTGAATTTGGAATTTCACAGACCAGGTTTAGATCTTGATTGGGATTATGCTAGAAACATGTTTGCGGTCCAATTGACTTCTACAGAGGAAAGTGAGAGACGGCAATTCCATGCGTTATAGTTATAACCCATGGTTTCCACTTCCAACAGTGAGCAAGACATTTGTTTGTTTGGCATCGTTGGCATCATGTCAAAACCACAATCCAGAACTATCAAAGAAGGGCTTCGATCATTATTCGTAGATCCATATCAAAAAGTCACCCCTTGTTTTCCTTGGATCGTTGGTGATCTATCCCTAATATGGTCGACTTATGCCTTACTTATATTGGGTCTGACACTTTTTGACCTACTTACCAGAAAGGCTTGATGGGAGAATCGACCTGGGAGAGCTTTTTAGTTGCTGGTTGAAGCAAGGGTTCCAACATGACGCGGATTTTCCCACGAACCAAACCATTGTGATGATTGACGTATAGCGGCTGTGGGCCTCAGCCTGTTCCTGGTTGCTCCAGGTCTGGAACTTGCAGTGTGAAGCCAATGCTGCGGATATGAAGGTCACTTGTCCCGGACCGTTTCAGACCACACGGGTGGCATGAGATCATTGGCATTTGGGATCTTAAACGTCGTGCAGGTTCGGAAGTCACAAGAAAGAAATTCGCGAGATTGAGATGTCATACGATATGTGATTCGGGTGTTGGGAGAGTCAACTCGCTATCAACCATATTGGATTGGCCGATTGGTGCCAAGTTGTGTTGCCAGATTGCTTGCGTCTCGCCGGTTTTCGCATATGGATATGGGTCACAACCCTGTACCCCTGGTTCCCCATCATCAACTATTGTCTTCCCTATGAAATTTCCTGGTGATTATCCCCCATGAAAGGTTGGCTGATTAAAGCCTTGACGACCAGCTCACCATCCAACAACTGCCCCCGGTTGCATCAAGGGCCCCGGAGCCCTGGCAGGTTGCCCGCTTGCTTCAGAAGCGCGAGGGGGAGCTGCCCGAAGACTTTCGAGAAGAGTTGGAACGGCTGAAAGACAAGGAGGTCGTGGCACCGGGGCCTAGGGTCGCTTCGTGAAACGGTGGAAATGTTGAAATCTCATGGGGGCTTGCCATGGTGAAGTATGATGGGTCAATAATGGTGAACCATGAGTAGTTCATAGTGGTTAAGTATGATTAATGGGAGTTAATTAATAATAATTAAAAATGATTAATAGTGGTTAACTATATGTAATCCTTTTCTGACTATGAACAGATCTCATGTAGACTTTTATCCTTTCTGTGAGTTGTGGCATTTTCCTGTAATTTTGTCAGTGTGGTTCCGTTTGAGTGGGCCACTTGCTCGCCTTCAGCCCAGCTGAACCTCCGGGATGGCGATGGAAAAAAAAGTGGTTAACTATGACCAATCGTTGTTAATTAACTATGGGGGGTGTGACCAATATAATAGTTGGTTGGTACAGAGGTGGACTTTTAAGCATTGCATTTTCCAAATGACTTTATGGGATGGCTGACTGACAAACATATTTTTGAGGTTATAACGAAAACCAACGAGTGGAAAGCTTGGAGTTCAACTAGTCCTTTTTGTTGGAAAGACATCGGAACCCTTTCTGAAAGGGAAGGGCTAGTGACATGTAGTGACTGTATTGTCAGCATTCTGGTGTTTTTTTCTGGCGCTGGAGGCCTGGTTTGTTCTTTGGATGTGCAGTTGTCAGCCCGCAGTTGGCTGCAAGCCATGGTGAGATGAGCCAGGGATAAAAGCACAAGCAGCTAAGCAGAACTAAGCCATGCAAGGCGCCCTTTTGAGTCTTTAGATGTCTTTGGCAAGCTGAATCAAGTTGCATTCAAGTTGCAGTTGAAGTTGTTGCTATGCGGAACTGCATTAACAAGAAGTGATAAGCAAGATAAACCGTGTTGCTTTTTATAGTCTAGCTATGGGGTTCATAGGGCTTTTGGACCAACCACTAGAAGCAGCCACTAGGTCTTTGACGCTGCCTTCATTTCTTAGCTTTCGCCAGGAAGAAATCGCTGATCAGCTCAGCAGCGCGCGTGCTAACGCGCAGCGCTGGGCTTCTGTTCCCTAGCCGCACTGTGGCAGTTCGGATGGTCAACAACCCTCCAAGATCTAGGTTTGATTTCAGAGATTGTGGGCATGACGAGGTTTGATCAAGTAGAAGGGGCATGAGGAGGTTGTGAAGTGTGAGCTGATTCGCCTCACCTGTGCTTTAAAGTGGTCGACACCTTCAAGTGGACACCAACTGTTGCCCTGACATTTGATCATCATTTGCTTCAAACTTTGACCGTTTCTGGTGGCGATTCAATAAATTTATGTGGTTTTCCATGTTTCCTTATTCCGCACCATGCTATCCACATCAGTTCGTTGCTCGCATTTGCTAAGACCCCCGCCATCATTTGCAACCAGTAGCAACTATCATTGTCCGCTACCAGTTTAGGAAACGCCTTGGACCAGTATCAACCATTCAGATACCATTCATTGCACGCTCATTTTATAGTACAAGCATCGGTAGTAACGAACCGCCGCAAACCAGTACCAGATCCTGACCAGTACCAGATCATGACCAGATCATGACCAGTATTCAGGATGGATCTGTCAACCTTTACTCACCGTTGCCACTGGTTAGCTGCGCAGTCGCCAGCTTCATATTAGCCGGGGCTCCAGGTCGCCAAGCGTCAAGATGCCATGCTCCAGCAGGAGAGTGGAGTGCTGCATGGGTCACGGACAGAGAAGTGCATGGCAATGGTAGACGGGCCTAGGGGATTTCTCCTGTGATGCATGCAGGATCATGCTATATCAGGTCATCTCCATATAGGGGATCATGCCTTCAACCATGCCTGAAATGGATCAGCATTGGATTCCGGATGAAGTTCCAATTCTGTCGTGGATGCGTCCATTCTTTGTGCTGGCTTGAGTCCATCATTCGCAGCATTTGGCACCAGCGCAAAGCTAGTGACGCTGATTGGTGGTGGGCGGCAAGGCGAAGCACATTATTTTAGCAGCTTCCAGAATATCTCTTTGTCAGCTATGGAACTGCTCGACATGCTGGCCATTTACGTCACCAGTCTCGGCTGTATTCCGCTTTCGCGAGGGGTTAAGTTGTTGCCAGATTACTTTGGCAAAGCTAGTTGCATTGCAGCATCAATGGTGTTTTTCCTGGCTTGGACAATTTGCAGATGATGCACCTGAAGCAGTACCACACGTAAAAGCGGAATTCAGCATGCAATTACACATTATGTATCTGCACGCTGGCAGGTGAGAATAAAGCCAACCAGACACGACCAAAAGTGGTTGGGCAAACATCCTGCTAAGGACTGGATTCTGCGCATGTGATTATTTACGGATATGTTCGGCATTTTTGTCAATCCCGCGGGGCTCTAAATATTATTTGTGGTGATGTGGCGGGCCATGGGTATCCTTTCCACTCGCAGGGAGTAGTGCAGATTCCGCTATTCGATTGGTCAGGCAACTAGTAAGGAAACCAGTGCCTTGCAGATCTCCTAGTGGTTTGCTCATGTCGTTGCGAGCCCCCATGCAATCCCACATGCACAGACGCAGCCATCTCGAGGTTGCAGCCATCACTGTGCTCATTATGCTCGCGAAGCCCGTTTTGCCAAAGGTAACTTGGGGATATGACTTCTTGCCGCAAATGGCGTGTCACATGTGGTCCTTTCTGATTGCACCTTGGTTCAATGCAGTTTGTTGATGCGTCGTTTGGATTTGGCTGGCAATTTTTGCCAGCCGAGCACTGCTTTTGTTTGGTAAAGTTGGTTGCAACCATCCAAAGGGGCCTACAGATGAGTCGCTAGTGCTTCTTGATCTCATTGCAAACTCTAATTTAATGTTGATTACCTTTTGCGCCTCCCTCTTCTGACACAATTGATTTTTTGCACCTGCCACCTCTCATTTCAGAATGAATTGGTGTTCCGCTGTCAGCAGGCTGTCCATTTTGTGAGCTGGAATTGGACCAAGGCATGCTTTGTCCTTCTGTATTCTGGAGATGGAAGCGGCACAGATTCATTCATGGCCTTAATTTCTTTTTCGGCTACTCAGCACGCGCAAACAGGTTTCTGAATCATTGGTAATACCTCCACCGTACTGCACTGCCATTATAGAACTATGTCATAAACAATTATAAGATATCTATGAGTGCAATGGCGCTGGCTATAAATGTGCCCGTGCTAAATCGACATGCAGTTAGTTGTTTTCATTTCTACAATTTCTTGTGGCTAATGTGTATTGAAATTATGTATTAGATGTGCTATCGTTTGTATCGCACACTTTGGCACACTTTGGCACCACACAATTAAGCCCGATGGCCTCAGCTCTTCCCACGCTTTGCTCAGGCTTCATTGCTCATTGTGGCTTGGCTTTCGCCATTGGCTTGAGGGGCCATTCATTGCTTATGGTGCTGAGTTCAGTGGGCATGGCACTTGGGTGAACTGTGGCACCTCCAAAGATTCGCGCATGTTCGCGCCCAGTTTTAACCCCCTCGGTCCCTTGGGGATATGAATCCCTGCATCACACATTGCTGGACCATCTCAGAGCCCCAAAGCACAGCAGGTTGCACAGTAGCAGCAGGCTGAGATGAGCGTTCAGAATCTGCAGGAATACAACACAAGGAACTGTGGAGCTTCTCTCAAACACCCTCTAAAACAACATGGTCGCCCAAGACTCTGGATCAATTCTTCCAAATCATGCCCGCAAGCGAAGCAAACAGTTGCATGTCCCAACTGACGTGTGGAAGTAAGCACAGCGAGGCTGTAGAACTGATTAATTACTGCATATTTATTGCATATATTACTGTAACCGTAACTACCGTAGTGAAGTCGTGTTCGGATCATGCTTCTTTGTCACGAATCATGGTGCCGCCAGAGGTGGCGAACCTGGCCACAGTGGGCTGTCCTCTTTACTACTCGGCCCCTGCGGTAGCTGCACTTTGGGAGCTCACTTACGTCACCCGTTCGCGTTTTCGAGGATGGTAGGGTGGGGAAGCTATGCTCTAAGTTAACAGTTAGCGTTCTTGGTCATTCATGCTCCATTTGGGCCCTATTGAAGTGCTATGGTAGGACTGTGCAATTGCAACAAGTAGCACTTGATCGAAGCGATCACAAGGGAAAATTGAACTGCGACCTTTCTTGATCCTAAACAATGGATCAGGTCAAGGCAGAGTCGATCATACCATGTGTAAGGCTGTGTGATGACCCTTTTTCCGGCTTCTTCCGGCGGGTTGGGTATGCTTGGGTATGCTTGGGTATGCTTGGGTCCTGCGGCCTGCAACAGCTCAGGTCATCAAACGCTTCGACAAGTGACTGGCAGTGCCGGCTGTCCAGCTCAGGGCACCACCATGCTTCGTCCTGGATGGAGCCTGAGTGCCAGCACCTGCCCAGCTGAATCGGTTTCCACTGGGGAAAAAATGCGGCAGCGCGTAGGCGGATCCCAAGCAGGTTGGTAGTGCGCTACCAATTCATTTCGAACTGGCCTTCGGGATGCTGAGCATAGAGTATATTTATATTCGGTGATATTCAGTGTCATCAATCTAGCAGTCCTCAACAAAAGAAAGCCACAAAATCCTGCTGTTGATTGACACGTATGTAAATTGCGATGACTTTGCTGGCAATGGTGTGCTTACCACTTCACTGAATGTTTTTGCATGCGCAGTAGCGCACATGACTTTCCATCCTCATGTTTTCTCAAATTGGATCATTTTTGGACACCGGTACGCAGTCATCAATTTGGCTTTTGCCATTTCTTTCCTGAGATATCTTGTGATGTTCATTAATGTTCTATTTTTATTCATGTTTTGTATTTGTGAAGTTTGGGCTATCAGCAGCTATCAGCAGCTGCCCCGCGCCCTTTCTATTGGAGGAGCGAGACGAACAGCGAGGAGATGCTCATAGCATTTTGGCAAAGCATCCAGCTGGAGAAGTTTTTTGGTCGTTACTTGGATTTTCGCGGTGCTTCTGGTGCTAGGTGGGGTCGTGTCATAGTGCTTGGACGGCTGACCGGATCACAGCATTTTTTCATCATGAAATCCGATTGAACTGGCTCCTTACATCAAGTTAATGATCCTCAAACTGTCGGAATATCTTGGAACATCTTGGAATTTCTCCCGGAATCCCCAAGCTAAACTCATCAAACTTCATCCCCTTGAGCCTTCCTTGGCGGCCCCCGTTGTAGGCCCCAGCCACCCATGGCGCCATGGCGCCATGGCGGGGGCACCCAGGTTTGGCTCGGACAGCGACAGCGAGGAGACCTCACCGGTGAGGCGAGGTCCGGAGGTCACCCGGTCAGACGGCAGCAGCGATGAGGACAGCACCGGCGGGAGGGCGCCGGCGAAGGTTGGTGGGGGAGGTACCAGGGAACTGGATGCAAATGGTAAGCTGGATGCAAATTTAGTAAGTCTAAGTATGGCAAACTATGGCTAACTTGATGTTTCTGAGCTATACTCACTGGGATTTGCAATGATTCATTCTGGATATTCTGGTCAAAAATAGTTGTTTCATGATTCTTGATGAGCACTTTGTGATGCAAGTCTACCTGTGTGAGCATTGCTGGTACTGTAGGCATTCTTGACCACCACAGGCTGCACCACCACAGGCTGCGGGTGACTCCAGCAGTGCAGGATTCCTATCGCCCTTCGACAGCCAAAGGCAAGGCAAAGGCGGCCGCAGCGGCTTCGTCGGAGTCTTCGGGAGAAACTTTGGACGCGAAGATGGTGGCCCCATGGGTTTTTTTCCATGGGTTTTCCCATGGTTTCCCATGGGTTTTTCCATGGTTTCCCAATGTCCCAAGGTGTTGGAGACTTTATGGTTCCTAAATAGGTGGGATGATGTGGGATGTTTGATTGACTTACATTTGTCTATAAGGGTTCAAAGAGCCAGCCACTGATAGGACTTGATACCACACGTTGACATTTCTGACCTTCACACTATCAACCTGATTTTGGCGCATATATTTCTGACCCTCACGCTCTCAACTTGGTTTTGGCACATATATTGATGGCAAATCCACACAAACAAGATATTGAACTACAATAGTAGAGAGTATACATACAAAAGTCCAGAGCATAGAGTCTATATAAAGTCTAGAGAACACAAGTCAATGACTATAATTAGCGTTCGTCCTATCAACATGAGTCAAGTTAAACATGTTGAGCATCCTGTTGCTTTGATCACTTGAGGCCTTGCATCAGGGCCAGCTGAACAGCTGAGGACAGTGCCAGCGACGACTCCTTGGACCTTCCGGGTACAGGTCCCTGCAGTTGGATGGCGGTCCCAATGTTTGCGATTGCTCAAAGGATGATCTAAGCTGATCTAAGATGATCTAAGTGTACTACTGTGGCAGGTGTTTTTTTTTTGCAATGGACCTTGTCGCTCCTGATATTTCTTGGCGTGTTTAGCTGTCGATTTCTTGCTGTGGAATTAGCTGCTGAACAAACATGCAAGTACACGGACTGTGCATGACTGGCCAGAACCCTCGGGCCCATCGCAGAGCGCAGCTTGGCTTAACACCATCTTCCCAAAGCATTTTGGTTTTCCCATGGTTCCCCCGTCAGTAAAGGAAATCCAGCTCAGCAGTTGGGGCTCTGACAGTTATTGCATCCTGGGGGCGCTTTTGGGGGCTTCAGCCAACCGAGATTGATTTTCCTCGCATGGATTTGTTCTGAAAGCAAACTTTGGCCCTGAAAGCCTTGGATCCTTTGGTTTCTTCTTGCTTCTTCCTGCTTGAATCCTCGAACATCCACTGCTGCAATTTCGGAGAAACTCCTCTCGCCCCACCACTTCGTAAAAAAGAACGTGGCAGATCCATATTGACACAACAACCCACCAAGCATTTTGCCATAGCTTCCCCCATCTATGGATCACCCATCTTTCCCCCGAGCGCTCGCAGTTGGCCATGGCAGGGGCTTTGGGCGCTTGGCTCCCCAGGTGAAGGCTACGGCCACTGGATCGGTGCCTCCGATCCCTGCCGCGCAGGCGCTCCGGCACGACGTGGACGAGGCACATGCTGCGGTTGCCCCCGTGGTCCATGTGCACAGCATGGCGGTGTCCGCGGAATGATCCGCAAGGTGACACATTGAACCAGTTTGTTGATGTTGGATTGTGTGGATTAATTGTACTTATATATGGATTAAACTTATAGGATAACACTTGGGGTTATCAGTTTCAGAGTTGATTTGTTTCACCGATGTTATGAATCGATACCGGATACTGTAATTGTATGAAACCTATGAAACTGATCGACCATTACTGTTTAGGATGGTTGGACAAGGCAACGCCATCATCTCAGGAAGGTACTTTCACAAAAGAGAGCCCAGAGATACCTGTGAGATTGAGTCCCTTTTCCGGTGCTAGCCCGATCTAGCCCGCTGTCCGGAACGATTTCATTCGCAACGAAGGCAGGACAGCAGACCTAATGATGTCCATGAACGTTGGATTTAAGCCTGGGGGCAGGTGAATTCCTGATTTCAATTGATGTCACTATTGCTTGCTTCTTTTAGCCACGATCCCCACCAATGTGCTTGGTCAGTGTTGGTTGTGGTGTGATCCATTGGATGAGTGCTTGCTCATCGCTTGGCACCTTGCGCCGGAAAACGTGATACTTCTATGGCGTGATTCCAGTGGTGACCCTGAGATCCAGGAAGAAATGATGAAGGCCATTGCATGTCAATTTTCTCCTCCTGTCAGGTGTTTTCCGACTCCATTTCTGAAGACATATCAGAAGGTGCTCACAGTGTGTGAGGGCTAACCGAGTCCAATGAGACGTCAACATTGAGTTGGGGGATGTTGAGGGGCTATGGGGCACAGCCAGATGACAATTCCACCAAAACGTGTTTGGCCAAATGAAATTCAGGGTGAGTGCCATGGTGTAGCCTCTTGTGTCCCTGCTTCACTTGGAAACTGATTCCTGTTGAGCAAAACTGTTTCCGGCGAGTCTTCCTCGCAGAGAGCGGACTGCGCCGGTTTGAAATTGCGTGCCAAGGGAGTTGTACCAGGAATGAGCGACCATTCCTGAAGATTGCAGTTCCTCAAGAGTCATAAGGCATAACAGGCATAGGTGCGTCATGCGGCGTCAGGTGCGCCGTATAGGAAAGCAATCCCAAAACACTTCCCGAAGTACGATGGCATATGCATGCTGCCAAAATGGTTGTTATTCTGTTGCGCTCTTTGGCTGCAGAGCACTTCAAGGAGCTGCATTCGCCTTGGCATTAGCATCCGATATCTTTCATAGGTAAGGATCCTTTCGCGCTTAGATTTGGGGTAGATTCATGGCATGGCGGCAGACTTGGCGTGTCCACTTCAACATCTTCAACTCTTGTGAGCGAGGATGGTCGTTTCCAGCATGGTAAGTGGAGACATGGCTATGGCACGCTACCAGCGTGGACATCTGGACCAACGATTTCAATCATGGTTGGTTAATGATGGGTGATGATGAGCTAAGCATGGTTAACCAGACATCTCCTGGTTATATAGGCTGGAGAATGATGGGCGGTTATTTAGCCATTATTTGTCAATGAAAGTTCTAAAATATAAAGTGATAACTTGGTTAACCATTGTTAATTATATATTGGAAAATCATGGAAAATCGATAAACCATGGTGGTTACACATATATGTGTACATATATACATACATATATATATATATTAAAAACGGTGAATGAAGGTTACATAGTGACAACGATTGGTCAGTGACACTTGATGTTTGAACGCCGCATGTGCTTCCCCGGACCTCGGCGCGGCTTGTTTGTCAATGCGCTCGGAGCTGAAAAAAGAGATGGCTCTCACTGCACAGGTGCCACATGGTGGTTTCTCAATAGCTGGGGGTACCTCCGGTGATCATCCACGTCATCAATCTATTGATCTCCAGTTATCATCCAAGTCATCAATCTAGTGTGTTAGTTGTAAACCAAGCCATTTTGGGCTTTCCCGTTTCGAGAAACACCCCGCGTAACTCGCTCATGACTCCACATGGTTTCCTCCTTGTCCTTGATCAAGGAAGTCAGACTCCAGGCTGGCTGTGCGCCTTCCAGTTGCTTGGAAGAGTTCGACAAGCACAGTGAGGCTAGGCTGGGTGTGGAGTTTGGAAAATGGCGTATTGCCATTGTGAGGACTTTCAACTGACAAATAGTTACTAAACAGGAAAAAAATAGGCATACAGTCATACTCCTGAGCATGCTCCTGTTGTCTCCTGTTTGCGCCATCCAGTGTCAGTTACTTATGGCGTGGGAAACCACAAACCGTAGGATCTGATGGGCACACCATGGGCCCTGGATGCCTTGGAGTCCGGGAGCAGTCCCACGGGTCATGAGGAGAGCCAGCGTTGCGTTGGGCGCAACCCTCCAGCAATCCAACAAAGCCCATGAAAAGTCACCATCTCCTCCGTGCACATCGAAATGATCATATATATATATAGATAGATAGATAGATATATATATATATATAAGTCACCATCTCTACTGGCTTTTGTTGGATTTCCTATGGATGAAAAGTCACCATGAAAAGTCACCATGCACATGGAAATGCATATAAGTCTAACATGAACAGGTGGATTTCCTATGGATTTCTCGTCGTGGCACTCCACAGGTCTACGGCACCTTGGCTGCCTTGGGTTTGTGGACCAATGAGGCGCGATGCGGATGGTCATCAAAATTATGTATATGTAAAGGGGGCCCCCCTCAAACGGGTCCCCCCCCCCCAAAAGTATAGGACATCCAGGCTGTATGCATTATTCTAAGCTTATTAGGCTTTATTAACTGATTATGAACCAGTATTAAGAAAAACCCTTAATAACCTATAAATAAGCTCTAATAAGCCATTTTGGGAGAGTTCTTGGGGAAATCGAAAAAACAATAATCACTATTAAGAAATTAATGCGTGAGAAATCACTATTAAGAAGAAACAATAATCACTATTAAGAATCCAGGTGTGTTTTGGAATCGAGGTTCTGCTCAGGGGGGGCCCCCTCTGAGGGGGGCCCCCTTTACATACCCTACAGCTCCAGAACCTCTCTCAGGATGTACCCGGGTTAGAAGCCTGTGAGAGGGGACTTGGGGCTACAATTGCCTGAGAAAGGCCTTGGGAACCCAGGCGCGTGCTGAGGACATTTTGGCTTCTTTCCGGCTTCACGAGGTGCAGAGATGGATCCCACAGGTGTGAAACATATAGCATACACTTAAATTCAGCAACCAAGGCAACCAAACATAGATCTAAACATGTTGTTTTGCTGATTTTCTTTTACATCATGATCAATTATACACATAACCACAACGATCCAGCTGTGTTGTTGCCATGGGGCTGCAACGGGCAACAGCACTGGCAGGTGCGCACCTCCCTTGCAGCTCTGCCAGTTGAAAATCGATTGATCTATTCATTGGTGAACTCACAATTCCCCGAGCATACGGTATGTTGATGGGGTCTGGTGGCACCAAGGGTGTTCCCATCACTGGAGCTGTAGCCATGGTTTTATACATAGGCCATAATTATACTCACTATGCTGATGTACAAGCTATAGGCTAGGTCTCATTCGGATTCATTTTGGAGTGAATCAATCCGCGCACTGCCGGGATCCAAGAACTGGCTCAGAGCTAGCGCTGATCAACTTGCCTGCCGTGGGCAATGTCGCTGGTGTGGACCGAGAGTGGTGTTGGTGCCATCACTGTGACGGCACCGCTCAAGTTCACCATGCAGGCTGTCGAACTGGTAATTGCAAGGTAATTGCAAGGAGCTAAATTTAACATTATATATGTACATAATCACCTCATCATGTGATCATATGAATGGTTTTCATTGGCATTCAGAATTCCGTCGCTTGTGGCGCCATAGGTATCTGGAGTGAACATCTTCGAAGGATTGGAATCCTATATGAAGAAGCGTCAGCCCCTAACGATGGATGATCCCGAAGCTTTGCTACATCAAGTGGTATGTGTCATATGGTCTGTGCATGTGTACTTCTTGGGGAGGTGATGGAAATATCAAGCACTCAGGAACGCCAGATAGTGGACTGGGACCGACCTCCTGTCCTACGCCCTATTGTCTCAACCCAAGTCAATAGAGCTGACTTCGTTTGTGCTTAGTTTCTTCTAGGATTTGGGAATGCAAAACCTTGTATGTTTGCTGAATCGAGTGTAGTGGTACAGTCAGATGAAACTATTAATTCATCTTATATATATGTTGCCATCCAGCACGAGTAGCCTGACCCATAAGGTCTATGATGTTGACCTTGAGCGAAACTACTACCTGGTCAAGGAGACGTTGATTGGTATGGGATTCACCCTTCGGAAGGGAAATCCAAACCTTGCTGAGTATGAGGCTGGACCAAAACGTATACGTACATATGGTAACGTCCCAAGCTTCTTTCTCCAGGCTGCCTTCATCTTCATGTCTGCCAAAGCTAATCTTCACCAACATCTTTACAAGAAACGAGGAGGAAAAGGTCGCATCAAGGAGCTCTGGATTGATTTGATAAATTGAGAATCGCCATGATTAGAATATCAGTTTTTCTTTCGTCACTTCATTGCCTCCCATCCCCTATCGGCCTCTCATGCGCATAGTGCTGGATCTCGAGGACTGGGCGCACCTCGAAGCGACTCGTTTGCGAGCTTTGGTGCAGCAGCTGAGTCGTCTCACATCCAAGACCCCGGAATCCAGGACCCACGTGATAACATAAACTTTAAGTTTATGTTTCTGAACATTTTTGATTTGCAGGAATCCCAAGATCCGAATCCTGAAGAAGCTTCTCATTCGCTTCCAGGTGGGCAAGTAAGTTATAATATTAAATATTTTTTGTTTATGTGTTTTTATAAACTATGGATTCTTTTTTGATTCATACAATTTCACATTGCAGCTTGCAACAGGGTTCAATTACACTGCAGGGTCGCGATGATGAGGATGGAGTGGTTCTTTCCGAGGAGCAGGACTTCCATTGGAAATGTTTGAATGGTCCATGATATGCATATTCATATACTTGCCCTCGCCTGTCAGGATCCACCCGCTCTTCAATTTGATGTGGATGATGAACCAATCATTGTGGATGTACAGGCCAGCAGCCGGTTGATGTCTCTATCTGGTTATGGGTATATGTTCATATACAATATCGAAGTGTCAATCCTGTCATGCAGGTGGCAGCTACTCATGGTGAGATCAAGGTGGAGGCGAAGGCACCATGTGCATTTTTAAATGATTCTTGAACTAAGCCGAACCTCTTGCAGCAAAAGCAATTCACATCCCCAGAGTTTTGCAAGGAAGAGCCAGCAGAACCGATTCCGATCGTTGCGGCCTGAATTTTTTTCATAGCCTAACTGTTCCTTCCAGTTGTTTCTTAAATGAATAGGAGCCCAAATCGAGTCATGTGTTTTAGGCTGAACCTGATGCAGACTTACCTGCTGCCGAGGCTTGCGTCTAAGCGTGTGCGTGTGCGTGTATGGAATATCATGAAGTTCATATTCTTTAGCAAAAAAATAAATTGGCTGGTGCGCAGGAAGAGCCAAGTCGGGAGATTGAAGTGGGACCCTCAATGTTGTCGTTGTCATGTCGAACTGCATGCATTCCAGTGCGATTGCAAGGCTGCGCACCCACGGCCTGATGAGCTTGAGGTGCTACCATTGTTTTTCGAATTCATTGCTAAGAAAAAAAAATATATATAATATTGTACGTATACTTTTTGACTGCCCAATACGTATTTCACATTTTCGGCCAGACCTTGCCTATGGAAGTCCTAGATGAAACCCAGGAGCCGTACCTGCTTCTAGTACTAGTACTAGTACTTTACGGTGACACAGCTGTTTGATTTTGTACATGGCTAGCTGCTAGGTAAAGGCCTTTGTTCCATATTCTCAAAGAATACGAGCTTTTTTTCAGAAGTGGCCTGGGTGCATGGCAGGGGCCTCATTACAGTCCAAAGATATGGTAGGTGTCGTGTCAACTTGTTTGCAAGGAGCCCATTGCTAGCCCTGGCATCATGGAGGAGCCCAATCAATGTCAGGTGCTTTTTGATGCGTTGATCAACACTTACTTGTATATTGGTTTTGAGTGTAATGGCACCACTGCTACAAACAAGTCTTGTGTTGCTTGCCAGGCTAGTCTTGTGGAGCAGCAATCCCAGCTTCGAGCTCGCAAACGTGTTGAGGAGCGTGAGCAACCCCCTGCCAAACGAGGTAGAAAACCACAAGCAAAAGCATCAGTCAAAGCAGCAGCCAAGGCAGCAGCCAAAACAGATGAGGATGCAACCATGAAGGAAAGTGCGAAACGCACAAGGGCACGTGGCAAGCAGCCTGCAGAGATCCAGCAACCTGAACCACCTGTTGCGAAAAGGGTGAGGGTAAAGAGCAAAGCACCTGAACCAGAGGCCGATGAGATGAAAACCGATCCCAAAGCTTCCAGGGCTGATTCTAGCAAGCTCAAAGCAGACATGGCTTATCAGAAATTGCTCAAGTACCCGTTGGATGGTTTGCCTCTGCCGAAATTAGGTGATCGCAAGAGCTTCACTGTGCCCTCCCCTGACCCAAAGTTTTGCAGCATTGGTGTGGTCTTGTACAGTGAAAGCTTTTACGTTGGCTCGTGCATTTGCTCGTCTACATGGCCTGCCAGCTGTTCTTCCTTGAAGGTGCACAAGCGTCACCATAGCAATACAGTGCATGTTGTCAATATGTTTAGCTCGTAATTCTGTGAACTCATGTTTACTAGTTCAATAGTTTCAAGTGTGTACTTTTACCTTCTGCACTGCAGGTCAACGCCAAGGGTGGTGTTACGATTCCTTGGCATTCTGGCGCTGGCGATGATGATCATGCCAAGATTGGCAGTGCGTGGTGCCAAGCGAAGCATGTTGCGGGATGGACCGGTTCCGCTTCTGAAGCTTAAGGCTCCGCGCTAATAGCTCAACTTCGTTCAACATATTGATGGAGCATATATTTCACTCAGTATATCCTTTTAGAAAATATTTTGAAAATATATGATCTGCTTAAGTTACTTTTGTATGATTTTTGGTATCGAATCAGTCAGAGAAAAAAGAACATGTTTGCATGCAGGTTGCCAGACTTTTCCTTCGAATGCGAGCAGTCAGCCTTGGGGGTCAGCAATTTGATGAGCTGGGCACATGGGGTGATTTTATAGCTGTGCTATCCATGTTGTGGTAGCCAACTGATTTGGGGTCTGGCGCTCGATGATGATGCGCCTGCATGATTCAATCATGCCTTGACCAACATTTAAAATTTAGATGCTAGCTAAATGGCATATCTAGCACAGCTGAGCGGGAACCATGAGGCCGTGGTGAGTTCAACAATGCACAGTACTCGGAGAAATTATGAGTTGTTTGAGTTGCATTTGTTTTTTTGACCTCGTGACCTCGTCCTGTTTGGCTGAAGCGGCATATGCCACAATCGATATCTTGCACATTCTAGCGTACCAAGAAAAAAAACAGTGCAGCGGCCAAATGGCTTTTCAAGATATATATATATATATATATACAAATTTAGTAATATATCATTTCTAACGACTTGATGCCACGCAGGTCAAAGCTCGAAGCCAGTGACTGCTGAGGCTTCTCGAGGCGGATTCTGGGACATTGATGCAAGGTGAGTGACTTTATTGATTTGACTATGCTCAGGCCTATGTATGGTGAACAAGAAGGAGTTTGCCAAGAACAAATTTGGAGGTGCCACCACGCTCAGCCCTGCAACCAGGTGTACCTTGTTTTCCACTTCAATGTGCGCACATGTACTTGATGTTCGCTAGCTAGATAGCATCAAGCCAGAAAGGGTTGGACACAGAACATGGAGCACATAGTTTTGGTTTAGGTACAAAATCGAAGATCTACTGCATAAATTTACTTGAAACAATCACACAATTAGCTCGAACAAAAAATCACTAAATAGATGGCTGTGCAACAAGCTTGACTTACTGCTGCTATCGCCAGCTGTTCAATTGTGTGCCATGGAGCAGGGTCCACAATCGGTGCGTTTGAGTCGAAAGCAAACATGTGTTTTGCTAGCTCTAGGGTTCCCGCCTGTGATGTTCCCAAGCTGCATTAACCATCCAATCATTAGAATGATGCTGTCCATACAGTCAGTAGAAAATCCCATTACTTTGCTGCCTTCACTCAGGCTGCATATCCTCGATTGGATCTCTCAGGATCTGTCCAAAGCAAACGTGGTACGGGACCGGCGCTGCACACAGCATGTTTCACATGTACATATAAACAAATCATCATATGCACATATGCATACGGAAGGTGCCAGCATGTGTTCATATTCTTCATCCAGGACCTAACGGCTGTAGAATTCTTCTGCGGCGTTGAGTCGGTGGTCAACGGATTCCGTCCTCTCCCCAGCTGTTGTTTGCCAACCATGCAATCAGGAAATGATTCCCGTGCTATATTAATTTGATTTGGCTTTGTAGCAATACTAAGGAGATCTGGGTCACCCATCGTTCACATCTCAGCTTACTTGCTAGGCTAGTGCACCAAGTACTATACATGTAGTTATCAAAAAACATATGATCTTAATGTCGCCATCGATCTTCCTGCCGGCACTGAGGCAGGGTGTTGACCTGCTTAAGGACCAGGCTCTGCACAACTTGATGCTGCCGATGGGTTTGATGTGGGCCTTTCGGCAGGTGCTGAGGTGCCGACAGAAAGGTCTTGGAATGCTTGGGATTCCTTGCAACTCATTTACCTATATGAGTTGTTCCCAGCACAAAAGGACTATGACATTTCCCTGGGGTGACACATGTTATCCCTTTGTCATGGAAGGGAATGCGCTGGCAGCACGATCAGTACTGGTGATCATGGTATTGATAGCAAGGTCGATATTCTGGCTCACAGAAAATCCTGATCGTTCAGCTCTTCAGTTTTTTCCCTTCTTGAACCACCTGATGATGATCCCGGAAATTGGAGCTATGCGGATCCACTGGTGGGGGGCTCGGTCTCACAAAATATGTGTTTATGCTACTAGTACTATATAGTGAAACAAAGTTAAAACATCTATGACAACATGTCTCACAAACCCAGGCACATGGGACCTCATGGTGGGTGGTCGCTGAAGCCGGAGTTTTCGTACGGCAATGCGTAGGGATTCTCAAAGAATGCTGCAGTAGTGCTGTTGGGTTTGAGTGAATATATATATATATATATACATGTTGTTATTAAAAAAACATTGCAATCATCAATATCATTATAACTTTAATCTTCCGAAAACTTATGTGGTTATTGCGGACTGCATGCCTGATTATGGTGGTCCATAATGTTACACATCCCATCCTGATGTTTGAGGCCTTGGGCTCCTAGACTCCGAGTTCATATCTCAAAGCTGACTCGGGAGGAAATTTCCAAGAGGCAGTCCTTTGGTAAACGCGAGATGGTGAAGGTTAAGAAGGACGGTGGCAAAACTTCAGTGTGAATACCTCAGAGGGGATGGATCTCGAATCAACTTGAAATAATTTCTGCACAAACCATGACACCAATAACGTGTTCAACCAAGGTCAGGTGGCAAACATATGTCATCTTCAGCTGCTTATCCTCGACAATTTGGTCGATATGTGGCTTCAGAACATGTGAAGGCAATTGATTCTTTACAGCACCAATGTGGGTGTGGCTGTTTAGAACAATCATTACTGGGAACGCGATGTTGGTTTTGTCATCACATGTGGTGTTTTAAAATGCAGCATGATGATAGTTTTTGTGTTTAAAATGTTGGTTATATAAACTTAATCATTTTGGACATGTTGAACTCATGCCCCAGAAATATCATAACACAATTGTTTCATAGTTGTTGGTGTCTTGGGCCATGTTGTGCATTCCGTCGAGGCCTGTGGAAACTATATGTTTGGTGAAAAATGCGTTTAGGTGTTTGTGGGTGTCTAGGTCCCCTGGTCTAGGTCATTTAGCCCAGAAAGGAACGGTTTGGATGATTGGTTGGGCTATGGTGGGCCATCTCGGGTGATATGTTGGTCTACGCTGAGCGCCTTTCACGAATTGTTTGGGGATCCCAAAACCTTAAACAACCTCATACCCAACGCCACAGGTTAAACCTACGTTTTTCCAGCCGTGATTCTTGTGCATATGCATATCTTAAATATGTATATATATATATATAAGTCACAGAGATGAAATGATTATATAAATACATGTTATCTATTTATTTATTTAAGTTAAATGCATTCAAACATTATTAACACATAAAGATCTATATGTAGAATGATGCATAATATAATCTATCAACAACACCATCAATGACAGCCCTGCTGCCTCGACCCAGGAATCCGGCGCTACTCTGCCCGATCTTGATGCCATCATCCGTGGTGGTTTCAGAGATTTTTGTTTGCACTAACGGATGATATTTTTGGTGAGATTGTTTGGTAGCAAATACATGTGTTTATGAATATATATATATATATATATACAATCGTGTGAACCATTGTTTTGAAACAAACAAATATTACAAAAATATATATATATATAGAACCCTGGTTTGTGGTTGTTTGCAAAATCCCGCGCCTCATCCAAGGAGCCACCAGACTGGAGCTGTGCAATGCTGGAGCCTTTCGTGCGCATGGTGGTGAAAGCGATCCACCAGCAACTGTATGTTCCTGACCCCTTGATTCCGGTCCAAGTCACCCCAGCAAAAGAAACTTTTGAACGGGTGAGGGCAGAATTGTAGATACCCTCTCTGGCACGACCATATATATATATATATACACATACGGTTTTGTTGAAAACAATGTTATAATACATGCTTGCTGATCGTGCGCTTGATGTTGTGGGGAAGCAATGCCAGTGGAACAATTCCATCGGCAAAACACAATCCCGCTGCTCAGTTGTGTGCATCCCGTATGAGCTGGCAAATCTAGCACATACCTAGAAACACAATGAAATATACCCATCTATTTCAACATTATTAATATGACATATATCTACACATATTTTATCACAATGTTGTAGAAAACCAACTGGCAGATCAATGTTTGAAGCTCTAATTATTTGCCAGATCATATGGATTTTTCACACACCAATTAGTCATTTACCTGGAAATTCCTGATCCCGGAAGCTAACTTCGATGCATTGACTGGATCGAAACATCTTGGCGTGAGTCTTTTCAGTGGTGATGCACATGCTTCGCAGAGTGAAGTAGAACCATTTCCCATAGAAATGGTCATATCATTTGCAGTGCTATGTTATATTAACTTAGCATATACAACAAAATTGATTGGAACACCCAAAACAAGCTTACTTTTGTTTCACCCAACCACTCAAGCTTGTGATCGCGGCACAAATCATTGTTTTACCATGCCTTCGTTGATAATGCAGCGACATTTTGGCTTGACCTTGCTTTAGCAGCCCCGTGATTGCCAGGAGGCAAGGTAAATTGGCTGCTTGTAGAGATTCATGGTGACCAAAACCCCCAAAAACCTGTTTCTGGGAGACCGTGATTTTACCGTGGCAGTCGCGTGCTCACAGAATTGTAGACCGTGGTTTTGCGTGGTTTAGCGTGATTTTATTTTTTGGGTCAGGTCATGGGAAAAGACGTCCCGACTGCCGCCAAAAGCCGTCCTGCACAAATGGTCTATGCCTCAAAACATGCTACAAAATATATGCTCAATGATGCAAACCTTTATTTAACAGTCATTTCTTTTGAATCTTGTACTTCCCACCCTTTGTCCACTTCGGCCTAGGACCGATCCAAGTCATCCTCGTCTGTAGACTCCTTCAATGCGGAGGAAGAGCTGCAGGGGCTTGAGAAACGATTGGGTATGAAGTTGGGAGGTAGCATGGCCTGGTAGCGTGTGTGTGTGTGTGCAAAAAATTGTTCGAATTAAACAATACCAAAAGGGTAGTGGCTTGATCAATTTCACATGTGGGCCGATGCTTAGGTACGGGTGGCGCCAGCGCCAAACCATTGGCTACACCAGCCAGAGCTGGTGCGGCTCCAGAGGTTGGTGCTAAGCCTCCTATGGCCAAAGCTGGATTGGCCAGGACGCGCAAAAGCGTGCCAGAATCCACGGGATCCAACAAGTCTACACCAATTAAGAGCCCTGATGTGAAGAAGTCCAAACCAACTCTTCCAACTGGTGTTGCCAAAGCTTCTGCTCGGCCAGTTATCAACCTTGAGACTGCCTTCGATGCCGCCAGTGATGACAAGGTCATGCATGTTGATGGTGATACCGTTGAAGCTACCCAGAAAGATGTCCCTGGTGCTCCCCAAGATGAATTGGTTCAACACGATCCCAGCACGGTAGGAAACTTAGTTTTTTTATCTATATCATGGTTGCACCCCTTCAACCACTATTAATTGTTCTGCTGACAGCACCCTTCAATCAAACACGTCCTGTATCAACCATTGCTGAGGTGCTCGTGGATGATGCTGGAGGAGCCAATGCCTCTGCGGGCATTGGTCGATCTGGCACCGGGGAGACAGACACAACCTTGATTCTGGGAAGTTTCCGGCAGGATCAAGATGATGATACGTATGTGGATGAGAATTTTGCTGATGAAGCATTTAACAAGAAATGGGATCAGCCATTGCACAAGGCATTGTTCCCTTTGCAGCACCAATGGGTTGATAAGGATATCCGTCATCATGTCAGAACTTGGATTGGACGACGAATGGAAATGGTCTTTACAAAGCTGCCCGTGATGAAGAGGATAAGCTTCTGGAGATGTATGACAACTTGAGTTCCAAAGCTGAAAGTCATGCTCAATACAAAGCCAAGCTAGATGCTACTGTCAAATCCATGGTGGAGTTGCAACGTGCCAACTACCCCAATACTGACGATAGCAACCATGAGTACAAGGCCAAGATCTTGAAGATCAATGACTGGCGAGACTCAAAGCTTCAGGAACATGCGAAGCTTATTGCTGATCATCAGCGCATGCTTGATGCCCAACAACATCAATGTGACAAGTCTTTGGATCGTATGCTTGTTTTGGCACGTCGAATGAGTGAAGGTAGCAAACAGCCAATGCCACCACCTACTACTAAGCCCATTTCTGATCAACAAATGATGGACGACTTGATGGCTCATCTTGATGAGGTGGGAGGGCTTAAAAAACAACATACAGACTTAATCATGGTATACATGACTTAGCTAGTGCTGGTTAAAACCACTTATAAATGCCAGCTGGCACCGATCAGCCCTGCCCTCAGGTTTGCCTTTCGGATGCAGGCCGCAGTGATGCAGCAAGATCTCCAGAAGACCTTGCAAGCGACAATGAAGTCAAGATGTTTGGCTGCGATAAGATGGGAGTGACAGGAGGTGATGTTGATCCACGGCCATCGCCATCAACATCGGTGGCACCTTCCAATACCAGCCCTGATATAGAAGCACATGCGAAATTGATGCGCCGAAAGGATACCACTCAACTGGAAGCTGAAGTGCCCTGACATCAATTCAACAGATCTAGTAGTTAATACATCAGTGAACTGTACCATTTGCATGGTTGGACATATATCAATAACAGATCTGCCCATCAGGTTCCATCACCGGAAGATGATCAGCTACGGCTCGCAAAGAATGCCAAGATGAGATTCTACCGGAGTTTGGACAGTTTGCTGGCCAGCAATATTTCAATTGGCTCATGGTTGAATGAATTTGCGACTTGATTAATTCACCCAGTAACCCTGATGCATCATATAACACCTCCGGACCTGAGGTGTCAACTGTCCACAAGCTGTTGTGGAAGCAGCTCGTGGACACCGCAAAGGTTGCTGGGCAAACTGTGGTATATCATGATATCGATATTGATTGAATTGGTTGACAAAACGTACAAATCACCATTGCATTGCCCCATGCATACTCAGATAGAAAAGTCATGGACAATCTCTACGAGCAATGGGTTGCATCTGGCGAAGACTGGATGAAAAGCACCTTGGTAGTTACAAGTACTCGAAGCATGCACTCCAAACGTCGCGGGCGATATGTCATGAAAACCTTCAAGGCTCTCAAAGAACAACATGGTGTGGCGAATGCCAAAACTTTGAGGGATTCCCGAAAGGAGCAGGAAGCATCAAAGTCCGAGAAAGATGGAAACTGCTACTGGATGGACAACCCTGATTTTCCTGGCAAAGAGGACCATTTAGTTTTCAAATAAAGAATCATTGGTACACATATTTTCATACTATATATATATATATAATATATATATATAATTTAAATATATATATGGGTGTATATGTATATGTGTATATCATCAATATGAAGTGCTGGTATCTCTTTAGCGCAGCGCTTTGCAGGACTACGAGTTGATCAGGGTATTTGAATCCCTTGAGTTCGAGGAGGGAGCTGAGGAAGGGTTCAGGATGTCCCACGAAGCCCATGGTGCGTTGAATGAACACCAAACCAAACAACTGGCGTATCTTAGCTTGGCAATGCGAGTTCATGAACACATGATATTGGCCACGCTGCAAATTACATATTACAAATTATATGGTGGTCTAACCATAGCATGATCAGGTCACCCGGATTGATCGCTCAGGCATTCGACTGGGAAGTCAGACCTCGCAGCACTTCGCAGCAATGTGCCTGCTATGGGATCGTTTGGCCTCAGCAGCAGTGTGGGTGGGTCAACCCCGGGAACTCCAAACGCGACGCCTGTTTCTGGAAAACCGCCCAAAAAGGTCAATCAACAAAGGTTGGTGGCTGCTAAGATTGCAGCTATGAGTACCAAAATGACTGACTGCATGGCTTGGCAATCGAAGGTGGGTGAATCTGACAAATTGCTTCTCAGCTCAACTTTTGTTTTTTTTGTCAATGCATTTACCCCAAAGTTATGATTAACTGGTTGCATCATGACTGTAAATTTCCTACTGCAAATAAATTGTCGGTTATCATATGTACAGTTTCGAAAATAAGTTCCACATCTCATAGTTCATACCGAGGTCTGAAACCCTCCGCACAAGCTTCAAGAGTGAGTTGACATCACGCTCCGATGCTTTTAGCAATGCTAAAACAACTATGGAGACCATCTATTCGAAATGCTTGAGTGAGGAAGCTATCAAAGGTGATCCAACGCTTCAGGGACAGATTGATGCGGGAGTAAGGGCATGTGATGCAGCTTTGACATCCTACAATGGCACTATGCGCTCCATCAAGATGGCTGTGGAATCTTAGCAGAATATGTTCATATAATCTTTCGATATTGTACTTAGATATGTACAAACACCAAATCTACAATAGCAATGTCCTGCCCAGGACCCGCCGGCAGCAAAGCCCAAGAAGGCCCCCAAGGCCAAGGCTGCGCCAGAAAAAGCTGAGTGATCAAATCGATCATGGAGCTCACCATCCTGATGCTGCGCAGGGGTACTGCATTGAGTTGCTTAGGAGCATTCCCCTGATATCTGGATATAGCGAAGATTAATACATATGATATGTGCAGTATCGATGATATTGCTACCCATCGTTTCATCGACAAACTCATAACTCATCATTGTGTTCCAAAGCAACTGACCAATGTCAGGGGAGTGATAGCATCCAATGCTGGTAATACGCGCATTTTGGCTGGATGGTTTTTTCACTTGTCATGCTGGTGGAGAACCAGCAACATGAAGCAGGCAGTGCAAACAAGCCAGAAAACGAGGGAAAACATTGCAACAGGATGCCACAAGTATGGGTCTGTGTTCGTCACTTATATGATGTGTCATGTTGGATGCATCCTTTATATATATATATATGATATTGTCTATTGAAAAAATGATGAGCCCCACGCAGGTGCCATGCAGTCACCTTTAACTTCGTACCTGTTGAAGGAGAGTGGCCTTGGGGTTGCTCGGCCTATTGGGCTGTGCTTTGGACATGTGCGTTGGTATCAGTGAATTTTGGAATGTGAAAGTCAATAGTTTTGTTTCCTAAGGAAGCATCCTTTCGAAAAATGCAAGAAACATTGCGAGTGGTAGACCAGGACAGCCCGATTAGCGTATGCATGCAGAAACAAATCATATCTATATCATCGGCATCAAATATGTTTCACTTCACTTGGCCTGTCACGCCAGGAGTTTCAATTTCAATTGGGTATCCGAATGCCAGGGGCTGGAGCTGCGTTGAAATCTGCAGGTTCTGGTGGCAAACATCCCCAAAACATTAAACGAGACATTCTGCGCAAGCTTGAACGTGCTGAGCCTGGCCAACATGTTTCTAAGTTGCTTTAATATGCAATGTTTGATTTCTAGATGTTTTCTGATTTATGTGTATGCAACACCTTTGTTGTGGTAAGGTTCCGATCCAGTACATCCAGGTGCCAATGCAAGATGAAAACCAACATGTGTACAACAAGTGGCTGGCACATATATTTTGCAACGTTTTGCTTTTGTTACCTCAACTTTGGGTAAGTACGCTCGACCATGGGATTCTGACACCTGAAGTGGTTGCTATGGAAATTGTAATGGATCAAACCCGCAAAGATTGCTAGCAACATCAGGAGGCTTCCAATTGTTCTACCTCATGAACTATTTGGCTGGCTCGACAAGCAACAGCTCATCCCAAAGGATGCTGTGGATCCAACCAATGTTGCTGCGTATTGGAACCATTTGCAGGCCACTGACTCTCCACTCAAGAACATGTCCCCGGGACACCACATACCTCTTTGGATATGGGGGGATGGTGCCAAGTATTTGGTATCGGGAGAATGTTTGACTATGATTGTGTGTGGCCTGGTGCTGCATGACGACCCGGAGAACAAGAATAGTATTGATCGCTGTTGGCCGCTTTGTATTCTGCAAGAAGAACCTTTGCCTGAATGGGTGGGGTGGGAAACCGCAACATCATGCAACAACGCCAGCAACAACAGTTAACAACATCAACAAGAGCAGCAACAAGAGCAACAGCAACAACAACAACAACAACAACAACAACAACAACAACAACAACACCTGTCATACCATCGCACATGTGTAGACATATACTTTGCGCAGTATCCGAACCTTACCATAAAATTATGTACTTGCACACGATAAGACAAATGCCCAACACATTAGTTTGATACAAGTAGCAACACAGAAGTAAATCACTTAAGCACTATCTCTGGCTTTGCTATGTAATCCGCCAAGGAAGAATCAGCTGGATTCATCACACTGCACGCCATTCTCCAGGCGGTACCCAGGCTGCAATACATACAGCCAAGGCACTCTTTTGAAGAGTTTCGACATTGCAATCTGATAGCCGCATCGCGAAAGCCCTGCCGCAAGTTGGTGGGGCCATCTGTATGTTTACACCTAATATATTTTATTTGGGATCAATCCACCGTTCGAGGCCACCAGTGTTAACCTTCGACATGACATCTGAAATAAGCAAGGATTTGTTTTGGTTCCTGTGACAGCCTTAGCACTTAGGTAGTGGACAGCTTTCAAAAGCTCAATGATGAGATGCTGGTGACTGAAATCCGGGCTGATTGGAAATTCCATGCAGTTTTTTAGCTGAACATATGACAATAGAGTTTGATGGATCTGGTTGGGATACCAAGTTGCATTTGATTTTATGGCATCAGTTTTTGAATTTTCTCAAACAACGAACTTGTTCAATGAAATCTAAGGAATGGCTGCATCTTTCAGCATACTACAAATCGAAGAAAATATGCCACTTGTGCCACTGTGAAATGACTGGTCTAACCAGCCCAGCAAATCTTCTTCAGAAGCCTCGGCATGATACCCTTGACGACTTCTTTGCTCACTCAGTCAAACCTGGGATCAGGAGTGTTTTGCCTTCAAATTAATCTCTTCAAACACATTGTGTTATATATTGTCTCTCAAGCACAATATGATTGTAACCCCTGCCCCAAAATCATGGGAACCTATCCTGCCATCTAAGGTCCATTGTTTGACCTCCCGATGTTCCACTTTCATTGCATCCGGTTTTGCCAGATGCATGTGCTGCACTTGGGAATGGATCTGATGGTGGCAGGCAATGTCATGCATATCCTGCACACTGACTACACCATTTGGGGAACGCAGGATGAACCAACCAATATGAAGTTGGTGAAGGCCTACCGTAGCTTTAAGGCATGGGCCAAGCTGATGAAATGGCAGCATCTTGCATACAAATGTATCATGTTTTTTTTGAGCGTTGAGTGCTGAAAATAACCACTAAGCTTACATACTCACAGCATTTGTTACTGAATCATAGTTGATGAACTTGTTTTTCAGAATTCAATTGAATCCACAAACTGGTCTTGAGGCACAGCATGCCAAAATGGTCGGAACGGTCGCTACGAAGCAGACAACACCCCTATCCAGAATTGCAATCAAAAGCGTGGAATGTAACTTGGTTCTGAAACATAACCAAGATCTGCCACTCGCATGATTTGGATTTCCCTGGATACTACATACGCATATGTATCATGACAACCTCCGGGCTCAGGCACGTGTGGCAATTGCCTGGCTCGATGACTTGATCAAGGACCTAGCTGCCAAGTTCCCTGGAGATCAGCAACTGATATTGATGGCAAAACTTGTGAAACTTGGTGCAATCTAGAAGCACTTAATCAATTGATATCGATATCAGTCCAGACATAGTTGAACCGATGGCCAACTGCCAGACTTGAAGCAAAGCCGTGTTCAGGTAGAAGTCGAGAACCTGTAATGTCTGAATGTGAGCTTGCAATCGATTCTTCACATGATGCCTCTTGTGGCATGGTGGTAGTTGCTAGTCCATCTTCTAGCTGGGCCAAATTGTTTTGCCAACACCTTGAAAGCTTCGGCGTACAGAAGGACTGCCTCCCATTGTTTGGCCACCGCCAACAAATGTAGGCCTGTAAGTGCGATCTTGTCGCAATTCTTCGAACTCGGTCCATAGCATGTGCACTGAGCCATACTCAGCGTGTTGCCGGTGAACTTCGTCTGGCATCACCAATGGTTTTGCTGCACGTGGCACACATTATTTCATCGCAATGCCACAAAGTTTAGAATATTACACCATGGGGTCACCAACCAGTGCACCGCTCCCCTGAACCATCCCAGGAACGGCCTGAACAAGTTCCACAGGATGAGCGAACTCAACCAGCACTACCTGAGCCCACGAGTTGCTGTCAAGATGAGGGATGCTTGCGAATTCTGTCTAAATTTAGATGGATCTATTTGCACAGTGTGGCAAAAGAATCGGTAGGTCCAGGGAAAGATCAAAGTTCTGATTGAAACAATTTACTGCCTTGCATGAACTACGGGATCAAGTAGCTAAATGTAGCTAAGGACTCCAGTCTCGATGCTTACCTTTGCCTGGCATCTAGAGCTATTGAAGCAAACGAGCTTCGCTTTCCAATCCGTCCCAAGAAACATGTTCCGCAGCTGCACTTGTTTTCTTGGTCGGTTCCTTTGGAAACTGGGTTTCCCCACAATGCCATTGCGCTCTGGCATCAGGCTTGGCAGGAAATTGCGGCGATGCAATGCGTGGATCGCAACTTGTCACCCTTTAATTCCCTGGTGCCCAGTAACTCCAAAGCTCCAAGCCTAACTATGTGGCTCTTAGCCAGTAGCTCCTTAAAGTACATTGTCTGAACTGTGATTTGTTTGGTGTATGTGTATGTGATCACCATCGATCCAAAAGATGATAAGGACTGAACAGCCGCTATGCACATGGATTTGCCTGTGAAGATTTCATTGGCAGATTGACGAGTGTGATTCCTGGCACACACAAAGATCGGAAGTTGGAAGAGTCTGCCCTCACAACTTGGTACATGGGGCCTTTTGGCTTCAATGGGTTTGTTCACTGATGTCTTAAGTGCTTTGTTGCTTGCACTTTTCTTTGCCTAGCATGCTGCCACTTGAACCGAGGCTGAAAAACAAAGTGCATTCCAATGCATTTGGCGATGTGATGCCAAGATGAGTGTTCTTTGCGTCAGGGAAAAGTCAAAATCAGTTGTTTGAGCGCTTGGATGGCAACCATTGGCTGTATAAGCTAAATCTTAAAAATCATCAATTTCTACAATTTCCTCAGGATGTACTTGGGCCTATAATTGCCTGAGCATGTACCCGGCACCCAAATCACTTCTGACAATGTACTTTGGAGCTACTGGGATACACATGACAAAATCTTCACCGGTTAAACTTGTGTAATTCTCATGGTTTTCAATGATTTATACATTGTGCCATATAACAAACATTAGAATGGGAAAGAAAACAGCTAATGTTGTAAATAATTGATCTATACCCTTAGAATGGATTTATTTGGCACTTAATGAAATGCATCCTAATGGTATAGTTAATACACTATTGATACTGAAACCCAGGGGTTACTACACCATTAGTAATGAAACCCATGGTTGATGCAACATTAATAATGAAACCCATGGCAAATACACCATTATGAAACCCATGGCTAATACACCGCTAATAATCGCGTAGTACCAGTTTTTTGATACTAGCATTATCATGTATTCTAGTGGTACCCATGGTCATTGATCATGTCACTATCAATAAAGCCTAGGTTTGTCGATTTGGGGGTGCCATTGTAATGGGGATACATTGGCTTTTTGGAGGGGTACCATTTCAATGGGAAAATTCCCCATCATGATCAACAAGCCCTAGTCTCATTCATTGGAGGGGTCACATTTTAGTGGGAAACCATGGCTTCTGGGGGATAACCCCCTGTTCATCAACCAGGGGTTTATGAATCCGGGGTCAACATTGCTGACGAGTGGCTGATGAACTGCTGGTACAAACATCAACCAGAAAAACGATGCATTAAGCATTGATCAACCATGGCTAGCATGGTTTGGAAAGGGGGGTAATTTCCCATCACCAACAAAGCATGCGTGTAATTGAATGTGCTTGCATGGTAGTGAGTGGTGAGGGCCGCTAGTGATGGCAGTTCAGTTCCGAGACCCTTCACGATCAGTTGCTTATGGTTGGGCAACTGGGATTGGAGACCAAGAAGGGCATCCGCCATGGCTTCTCGGGAGATGTTCGCATTTGATGATCATGGATACAGCCAAACATCAATGATCGTCAAGAAATTTGAGTAAGGTGTGTTTTTCCGATTCCATCCATCCCAATCATGGTCATGAAATGAATTTACACGAAGGTACTCAAGTTCAAGGCCTGGACATGAATGAAACCATGCCAATTACAAATATAATCATACATCGATATGATATCAGTGGGGCCATTGATGATGATGTTGACAATAAACATGCACACGGACAAGGTAACATGGAACATGTGCACCATAGCAACTTGGATCAGCCCCATTTTGCAGTGTCAGGACCCACGTTAGGTCATGGCAATTTGCGGTCACTGCAGTAGTTCAACTTATCAAACTCAACTTATGTCCCAATATGACCATCTTTCAGGATCTGACAAACTTATGTGGCTATGGGTCAAAACCCTGTACCTTTGCTTCCCCTATCCTTAACCACCATTGTTTGGCCATCCCCCCTAAAATTGGGTAAATATTGACCCAGCTCGCCATGTCCCTCACGGAAAATACGAATCATGAAGGATCTGGGCAAAGCCGCCGGACGCCGGACGCCCATCACCTGTGCCCCCTTCGCCAGTTGGAAGCTGCTGCCGATGGCTGTGTCGTGTGCCCAGGAGTCCCCGGGACGACACTGGGACTACCATGACTGGCTGTGGGTCAATGGGTGTTTCTCAAAACTCGGGGATTGGAAACCCCCAAGTCATGGTTGAGATTAGTTGTGGCAAATAATTCTGATGAGTACTGAAGTGTAGCTACTACTAGAAGTAGAACTACGGTTTATTGCTTTAATTATGATGAGTTGGGGGTACCCCAGCTATTGAGAAAGATGAGAAACCACCTGAAGTAGGCTCAAGCTGAGGTGCTGACCGACTGATGACTTAGCGATTCTTGTTCACCATTCGGCCTTAGTTTCAAGGAAGTTGGTAAATAGAAACCAGCAACAAGTTGGCAACAACTAGGAACAACTAGTAATACTAGTAACAACTTGGCACCAACTAGTAACAACTACTTCATGAAAGGTGAACATAGACAACTAGTAACAACTATAGTGACTCAGGAACTTCCTGGAGGTGCCAGCTTGAGCGAGCCGACGGGTCAATACCGATCATCCAGCAAAACTGATGGATGAACATCCCATAAACTCGACCGCATACAGCAGGTCATACAGGGGATGCAAGCAGCCAGGGGTATAGCGGCCCTCGGCCCGCTGCGGCCACCCGCTGCCACATGACTTCCTGTACTTCCAGATGCGGCAAAGCTGGCTGAATTCCAACCGTTTGGCTGGGCGCTTTGTTTCTATGTTCAAAATCACAGGCCTAGACTGTTCATGAGCCTTTGCAAACGCTGGCTCATGGCAGATTTATATAGATTTATGATGATGGTTCTTCGCCTTTGAACCTACACCTCTATAAAAACCTTGCTGTTCCACCGGTGATGTTTCCTCAACACCAGGGATGTTTCAGTACCTGCAGTGCCAGCTGGGCTAAGGATGCCATTGCTGCTGGTCGCATGTTTGAGGCGCCAGCGGAGCGAGTGCAAGTCACGAACCCGATGATGCCCACTTTTGCTCGGCTCCAACACTGCAGGTTTCCAAGTTAGAAACCAATGTTGCTCCAGTGCTGTTCAGAGCAAAATGCCCAGCGAGACATACCTAGACTTCGGCCTTCTTCACTTCAGTGGGGCTGGGCCTAGTACATCCATAGATATCCATAGCCAAACTGATGGATGTGAACTTGGTAAATCAGTGGCTTTCCCGGAGACTCTTAGCTTGCGGCAGATCTCTCAGACGCTGAAGTAGCGCCAGGCAACCATCATAATTTTCAACGGAGGGCGTGCAGATGGCTCTGAGATGACGACTCATTGGTGTTGGCAGCTTAGACCGCTCCGCTCGAAGTTGGAAGGGCATCAGGTTGCGGCAGGTCATCATGTGGCGAAAAATTTAACTTCATTGTCTTGGGGTACACAATGTTTAGTGACTATTGGCGATGGAGAGAGAGAGAGAGAGAATCCCACTTATTGCAGAGGTGCTATGAATCCGATATCTGAGAGAGACATATATGTTACTCAGTGGATTATGTTTCACTGTTGCACTTACACTTTGATCGGTTGATCAGCACTGAACTGAGGTTTCTGTGCCCCCAGGCACTGTACTAATGACGATGCTGCTACAGTGGCAAGGGTCCCAGGATGCAGTGCTGGGTTGGCCAAACATATGTCCCCTGTCAATCCTGAAGACGAAACGTGGGTGTTTCGATATACGTTGTGAGTAGTACGCTTAGATGATCCCTCAAGCGGATACAAATGGTTTTATTGTTTGTTTCTAAATTTAACTGAAAATATCTAAAGACGCAGAAACGGCTATCAATTTGGCAGGGTCTAAATGTTTCCAAAATTGCTTGTACCCTTGGCTCTTCGTTTCTTGCTATGTGACCAGGTGACGGATGTTTCATGGTTATCACATGTTATCACAGCATTGTGTAATTTCCTGTTGTTTTGAATGTGCTGTTGATCACTTTGAGTGTCCCTTGTGCGCACATGGCTCAGGTTCCTGTAGGTTCGCAGCTTACTCAATATGTTGAACACATATGAACACATGGCATCACAGTAAGCCGCTGATGCAGCACGGCTGGGACTTTGCAAAGGCGTCGAGGACACAATGTCGAAACATAAAATCATAGGAACAAGCATTGATTCTTGGACCGAGATACCAACAAACATAGATTCTTAGAGCACCCTGGACTTAGTCCAAGACTCCACACATAACTGGCATGGTCCCTTCGTAACTGGCATGGTCCCTTCGTTACCGCCATGGCTGTACCTCCCAACGTCCCTGGCGTTACTCCTGGCACTAGGCCGCCTTTGGGGCAACCTGCTGTAGTGCCGCAAGCAGCAGAGAACACCATACACCATTCTACCTTTGGCCAACTACTTGCAAGGATCAGACCTATATCTTCCATTATCTTCCAATAGCGGAGGTATATCATGGGGCTGGCCACATGTTCAATTCTTAAACGAACCAGTCCCGCTTGCAGAACACTCAAACAGCGAGAGCGAGAAAGAGCGAGAGAGAGCGAGAGCATCAGCTTTGGAACATGCTGGTGATGAAGATTGACCATTCATTAAGCATTCATTAGCCATTTCATTCAACTAACCATTCATTAGCCATGCCGGTGATGAAGCGTTTCTTCCATGGGCACAACAGTGGGATCATTCCAAGCGCATGTTGCTTTGCAGGTCTCCAGTTGAAGCAGCAGGTGCCAACGACCGGTGGGCTGTACTGAGCCGTACTGGGGATAGGGATCCGATGCATCCAGTGGCCCAGCAAATCTGAAAATGTATGTTTTTTGGTGTGCAACTGTGCAACGCTTAAATTCATGTTCTGTTTAGATACTATTTTTGGATACAAATCTGTGTATTGATCTTGGATGCAAATCTTTGTATTTATGGCCCTTTTGTAATGTGGCTTTCTGGCCACTTGCGAACCATCACAATTGTGCAAAAGGATTAAAGGGGTGTCATGATGTGCTCTGAAGCACCTCAGGCTGTTGAAGAGGAGAACCTTTTGAAGCAGTTCATCGAAGCTGGACATGCAAAAAAGCATTGTGAGGATATATTATGAGAATATGAGAAGATATTTTGAGGGGTTCTCCAGAAATGGTCATCCAAAGATCTACATCTTTGCCTAGACAAGTACAAATGTCTATGAGGAGCTTCCAATCACTAACAAAAGGTGACGCCATCCCAAAGATCAGCTCCGATGATGAAACCGGCACATCCTCGCAGAGGACACCACAAGCGTAACATGAGATCATACGACTACACAGAGGGTTGCAAAAACTAGACAAAGACAGATATGTTTGTCATTTTTGGGCATGTTTGGTTCCTTTTTTTGCTGGATCCCTTGTGCTCTTGAGGTGTTGAGATGGTATTCTGGGAGGACAAAAGTCACTACAAAAAGGGAAAGGCCAGGGTGATTCCAATTTGCAGAATTGTCGCTCGCAATGCCTCACAAATTGTGTAAAGACCTTGGTGCTAGGGCGAGTCTTCTTTGTAGATTTGTAGGTGTCCACCTTGTAGTCACGTCTTGCTGGTATCATTTCGCAGACGGGCACACACGCAGGGGAACCAAACGTCGTGTCGCTTCAACTATCCGATAGCTGTGATTATGCAGCTCAATTGAAGGAAGGGGGTATGAATCAGTAAATGCCGGGTGATTTGCAAAATTACCTCCAATTTTGGTGGGTTTGCGATGGTTTTGATCATTTTCTTTTACCATTTCGGTCAGTTTATGGGTTTCGGATGTTTTACAAAAATATGTTGGTTCAAAATTAATCCTCTTACCCTAGCACTAAATAGCCCCCCAGCATTTTAACCACTTTAGCCCCAGCATTTTGGTTGGCTTATGGCCGTTGAAGATGGCTTCTTGGCTTCATATCTCCTATGGATGCACCAAGGCCCTAGGGCTTCCCCAACAGTTCACGGCGAAGCAGTTGCCTACTGCTGCCCTGCTGCAGTGGAACCCTGAGTCGGGGGCCTGGATGTGGCGTTCCAACCACGGGTGTCTCAAGGTGTTGGTAT
Organism: Symbiodinium kawagutii; assembly: GCA_009767595.1. Classification (NCBI taxonomy): domain Eukaryota; class Dinophyceae; order Suessiales; family Symbiodiniaceae; genus Symbiodinium; species Symbiodinium kawagutii. The sequence continues at coordinate 218,582 of VSDK01026858.1, forward strand.
AATTTGGCACTATAAGATCAACAACCTGTAGTTTGACTGATCAACCTGGTTGGCGTGTCTCAGGGTTTGGTAGTGTTGGGTTGGCTAACCAACCACTCGAAAAAGACCAACCACGGGTTTCTCAATTGGGTTGACTAACATCAAGCACTATGAGGTACTGTAATCAATGTTGATTAGTCTTGATTAGATCTCCATGCCAGCTAATCTCTGTGAATTTAGTTGATGGTTATCTTTATTGGTGGTTGGTTTGATTGCCAAATGATGGTTGATCCTATTTCCTATTTCACATGCGTGCTTTTTCCAAATGCTTGGCACCTACCACCACGCCAAGCTCGGTGTTAATTCGATGTCCCTGGGGATTGAACCGCAGGCGCAATCATCCCACCCTTGGAAACAGCATGGAATCTCTGAGAGCATCATTGTGCCTCCTAGGTCATTGGCTGCTGCTGCTCCAAGATTGAAAGATGTGTGGGTCAAAGATGCCCAAGAGAACATCACCCGCTTTACGCAGCTTGGCCTTTGAAGTGTTGTCAAGATCTCATTCCTTTCAAAAGTGAAACCACTTGATGTGGGGCAGCCCTATGCTTTCCCACCATGTGCACCTTCACGGGAAAAGACACCGCGAGAATCATATAAATTCTTTCTCTCTCTTGGGATAGCATAGGACAGCACCGTCATCGAGCCACTACTCAATTACAGCCACCAGTAGCCATCAACTAATCCATCACCAGCACAATCTCATTGACTAAGTTTCGCCACCAGTAGCCACCTGGCGAAGCGCTCAGGTACTTCGTCCCGAGCCGTTCCCTGGGGTCCTTGCTGCGGAAGGCCCCGGACTCCCACGAGGTGCTTCCGGAGATGCCCACGCGCGAACTCCTCGAGGGCTGCGGGGAGGACAAGGCGCCCCAACGGCGACCTGGAAAGGGACCAGTCGCGAGCTCGGTTGGGGGAGCTCGAGGTAAGGCATTTCTGCCAGAAATGGTTGGCTAATGGTTAGTTAATGGTTGGGTAAGTGATGGACTTAATGGTTGGTTGATGGTTGGTTCATGGTTGGTTAATGGTTGGTAAACTGATGGGCTTAATGATGGTTGGCTTATCACTGGTTTCCAGCAAAGTCTGCTGGAAACCCGGCTAAATTTGGTGGTTGGAACATGTTTTTTCCGATAGATTTTCCCAGCAACCAACCCGGTGTGAAACATCGGGTACTGTTCATGTTGATTGTTGATGGATGATAGATGATGGTTGGTCCATGTTAGTTAACACCCATTTTTGATCTTAATTATTATGGACAAGAACTAGACTAGGTGACAAATAATGGCCTTTACTCGCTCAGGTGATGAAAGTTGTTGAAATCTGGAATGATAGCCTAATTATATAGTCTTTGATCAATACTAATGAGTTCGTTATGAATGTTGTTGATGGATAATGGTTCAACAACTACCAGACCGGGTGATGGCTTCTAGTTGACAATTTTTTTGGGGGCTACCACCGAGCAGATAAACAATGAATATTTCAAATCACATTAACCCCGTGCTTTCAGTAGGGACACCATTGGTGCGTCAAGACAAGATCGAATGTTGGACCTGAAGTCATGCACAGCGAAAAAGTGTTGATCCCATTGTCTCAAGTTTCCACCACCGAAGAATCTGAGACTTTGGAAGGGCTCATTGGATGCCAAATTTCACGCTGAACTCCCGCAACGTCACTGCAACCTCCCGCTGGTGCTGCCAGAAGCGCTACTTCTACTCCGGCCTTGCGGAAGGCGTGGGCAGATTCCAGCAGCCAATGTGAGGCATTGTGGGCTTGTTTGCACGCCCAAAAATGGATGGTTTGTCACTCTGAATGATTCATATTGGATGATTTGGGGGTACCATGGGGTACCCCTGTTTGGAGAAACGCCCATTTTCATATGCAATTTTGGTTGGTTTATTTCTGTAAACGATTCATATTGGCACTGGATTTTTTAGGGGTACACTTATTTTGAGAAACACTATAGATCATCAATATTAGATGATTTGGGGGTATTTCTATTTTCAGAGAAACACCCAATTTTCGTCTGCAATTTTTGTTGCTCTCTTTGACTCAGTGCGAGGTGCTGATGGATTGGTGCACAAAGAGCCTTTGCTGAAGGTCAGCCATGGTCGTTAATGGTTGGAGCTCATGAAAGCAGCACGGCTACGAACAGTGTACAGTGAATTAATCTATGAATATATTGGTGATTATGATTGATCCATTTTGATCCTCATTGATTTTTGAGTCCTGTCGTCCTTGTTTTCCTTTTACTCCGATTTAAATCGCAAGGCCGGGGCCCCCATCAGCCAAACATTGTTGCGCCAAGGATGCCCAGCCTTTGGTGGACATGTTCCTGAACTCCATCGCTTTATCCGGTCACGTGTCCGGGCCTCCCGAGGCCGTGAGACTCAATGGTGGTTGCTGCTCCCGGTTGGGCCGGGCCCCTTGGCGAGGCCAAAGCCAATGTTTGGATCTCGTGTCCAGCAACGGGGGCGTCCACTCACTATGACATGGGATACAATGTGGTGCTTCAGTTGTGCCTTGACAGAACTCCACTGCTGTGACTGCGACTCGCTCCAATTGTTTGTGCACTTTGTGGTGGACGAAAGGTGGATTGAATCGAATTGAACTGATGTTTGAGACAATTCGGTTCTTGACAATTCAGGTTCGGGTCCAAAACCTTTGATTTGCCTGGCCCTAAGCGCTGCCGTGTTGCACAAGACAATTTGACTGAGTCACCATGTTTGACCTTGCCCCCTCGCGCTCAAGGTTGCCTCCAGCATCCTTCTTGCAGCTGGAGATACCACCCACCGGGCATCCATATGCCAGGTCCATGGTGATGTTGACAGCAGAATCTGGCAGCTTTGACGTAATCAGGTTGTGATCGCTGGCTGGTGGTTTGAATCACATTTGTTATTTTCCCAAATGTCTTAACACAACAAATGCTTAAAAATGTTAAGAATGTTAAGATATGTAGACATGGTTGCTTCGTTGACTAACATTTGTTCATAGGGGTGGTTCAACCACCAACCAGATCAGTATGGACAAACGGTGACGCGACCACGGTGACGCCACCTTTCAAGCCACTTGGATGTCCATCAATGTCGCCATCTAAGGCCCGGCAGGTGATGAGGGAAAGAGGCAAGTTGGGGCTGCCTGGTGCTGAAATCATGAGAATAAAGCAGCAGTACTAACCTGGTACTGGAAAACCTTCCCATTCTTGATGGTTTCCCAGGGTTTCTCTGGTTACTGTAATCTGGTTAGTTCACCAGCAGGAGGGTACATGTCATAGGGCCATACGGAAACATCCGCACGGAATTTCCTGGAACCAGTTTCTTTGAAATCTGCAATCCTGAACCTGGATATTCTGCACCCTGGCTGTTCGGGTTTGCCCTTGTGATGTGCACTGACTCCTGGCATTGATTTCGAGGCTACAACTTCACCAGCTTTGAGCTGAAGCAGGGTGATGCGTCCCTGGACATTGAACTTACAAAGTGATTGTTTCAACATGTTTCAGCATGTTTCAACCTCGAATGTCTCGCGCTGATTGTTTGTGGTTTTTGTTCTTCACATCGTGGCTATATGGGAGTTTCTTAAAATGGGGAAACCCCCAAAATGGTTAGTTTGTTACCATTAATGATAAGTATTGGATGATTTTGGGGTTGCGCGGCCCTATTCTGAGAAACCACCATATGGATCCTAGATGATCACAGGCTGTTTGGGTCGAATCGCTTGGCTTCAGCTGAGGTTGTACGTGCCTCCGCTGTGGGCACATCGTACAACAACAGGGGCAGGCTGCTGCAACGTGAGTCTGGGGGGAAGCTATTATTGGACAGTGGGCCTCTATGTTTTTACGCTCATATAGAGCTTTTCAACATGGAAGTACCCCAGAAATGGTGATAATTGGTCATAAAAGTGTGTTTACTAGTGAATGATCTATATAGGATGATTCCGGGGTGCCCATGGTACCCTTATTTTGAGAAACTACCCTGTGCAACTGCGAAGGTTCACCGAGTCTCCAGTCTGCCGCCTCAGAAATCTCACAGCAACCTTAGATATTGATAGGTACTGCAGATTCAGCTCCATTCACTTGATCTTGTGGTGAGATCAGGATTGAGCAAGCCACCTGCCGTTCAATGACTTCCAATTCTATTTTCTGTTTTAAATGATGACAATCCATGCCAACCAGTGAAAGATCCCCGGAGTACCCTTCGGACATTCCTTCGATGTCCCTTGCACATTGACTTTTTATGATGCTTTATAGGTTGGAGGGAGGGGCATGTACGTTTTTTGCAGACGAGTTGTGCCACTCAGCTATCTGAATGGTTTGTCACAATCCAGAACAGTAACATATCGCAATTATAGCAACACAATTCAACTCATCAACTTGGCATCCAAGGTGAAGCCGCCCCCAGAAAACTTGCAGAGACAAATTGGGCCCAATCCAGTTTGAGCTTTCTGAGGATCCCTTGGCTTTCGCCCCTTGGGAAGCTCCTCACAGGAATTGAATCCTTTTTTGGTCCCTTTGGTAGCTCAGCAACTCGCACGTGGCTGCCCGGCTTCACCCAAGACACAGACAATGATGCATTGTTTCTGTTGTTTGTTTTTTGTTGTTGAGTGTGGTTATATTATGGTTTTATCGTGATTATTGTAATATTATTGTGATATTCTGGTTATATAATGGTTATGTAATGGTGATATTATTATTATTATGGTTGTTCTTGATGTGTTTTGTTTGTTCATGTTGCGAATTGCCTCATTGCAGGAATGGCAGCCCTTGCCGCAGGCCTGTCCATCTCCCTGAACATTTTCGTTGGCCATGGCCCCTGCGGGAAAGCTTGCTGGCTGATGGTTGGGAGGGAGCTGCTTGGAGCCAGAGGTGCCCTAGCCCTTTGAAGGGGAAGCCAGTTGGAGCTACAAGCAATGCACTAACCAAAAGGTAGATCCCTGCTTCTCGCCAATGATGGATTGTTATTGTTTGCTGATCCCTGCTTGAAACCATGAAGCATTGTGAATACCATGAGTGGTGATTGATGGTTGGCCATCGTTCAATAAAAAATGACTTGAAACAAACAATGTTAATAAAACATCAATTTACATCATTTACCATCTATATAACATATAGAAAAATGACTTGAACCTCCACCCTTGCTACTACCAACTCACTGAAATCGCTGTGCAGCGGACCGGCTCAGGGCTCACGTCAGTGCCTCAGGTTCCGCCGCGGAGCAGGTGGCTGAGCAGCTCACAGCCTTGCCCTTGCCCTTCGAGGTGCCGATGGGTCGATGCAGCTCGATGTTGGGACAGTCCTGGCGCAGGACCAACCAATGGTGAATAGTAGCTGCTTAATGGTGAATCATAGGGGAGATGAATCAACAATAGTAGGGGGGATACCAGCTATGTATTGATTTGTTTTTTGATAGTTGTAGTGGTTGATAATGTTCATCAACATGTTTGAGTAATGACATTTGATGATATCAGTGATATCAATATAGTGGTTAATTAATGGCTTTAGTGGTTGATAAAATGATTTGGTTAATCAACTGGAATTAATCATACCTGCATCTTCCTTTCTCTGCAGAATTCCTGCTCTTTCAATTTCTATTGCTGCGAGCGATAAATATTGTCTTCGAGCGATAACTTGATTATTTGTGTTTTTTGTGTTTGTTTAGGTTTTAGCGACTTCTGGTGGAGCTGTCAATGGAGATATTACATGGAATATCACTTGATACCACCATGTATGCAGTAGAACGTGGCTATCATTGCTCGATGTTTTTTTTTGCACATTGTGCAAGACTTGAAAATCCGTGAAACGGCGAAAAACACTGACGAAACGGCGAAAAACACCAGCGCAACGAATAGTTCAATTTATGCATAGTTTTTGCAGCATTTTGTCTTGACATGTTTGGGTTTGTTGGCCCTCCTCAGTTCCAACCAATTATTGTTGCACATGTTGCTGACTAGCCTTGCATTTTGAGCCTGCGCATCTTGAGCAATGCGGCAAGAGAAACTGAAACGGCAATATTTTTTTGAAACGGCAATAATTTCACTAGGCGGCAATACTTATTTGAGTTTCAACTTGAGGGCAATAATTTTGCAAAGTGGATGGCCCAGGTATTAACCAATGTTTTTCATATTTACATCATAAACCACCACGGATAATTTTTAGATAGCGGTGATGTTAATAAGATCCAACCAATGGCTGATGATAATTCGTAGTGGCTTATTACTGCTTAAGTAGAATTGGCTTCGGACTTGTTAGTGAAATTCAATAGTGGTTGAGATGGCTGGGCCATCGTTTCGCCTTCAGCCTAGCTGGACTTTGCAGATGGCGATGGAGAGGGAGAGAGAGAGAGAGGAATGAATGGTCGTTATATAATAGCAATTTACAAGGGTTCATGATGATTCAGGTTTACCGCAAATTTGGTTGATTCATGGATGATGGGTTCCCAAGAATCACACGATAATTGCATATTGATTATATGGATGGTCAATGGAGTGAATGCGATTAAATCATGTTGGTTGTCCCTGTCGATAGTCACGAATTGTGGGTATAGGACCCTGTTGTTGCTGTTATTACTGTTGCTGTTGCTGTTGTTGGTTGTTGTTGTGGTTCTTCTTGTCATTGTTCATCATTATTATCAACCATGATTAACCCTTGTTATAACTACTATATAACCACCAACCAGTTGTTGTTGTTGTTGTTGTTGTTGTTGTTGTTGTTGTTGCCACGGCCCTTCATCATGTTGCCCTGCAAACCGAGGCTTCATGGCCTGAGGGCATGATGCAGGCAGCTGCCTCTTTGTACGTGGAGGTTGTGCTGACGGAGGCGCTGCAGCTGCAAACATGGCCACCAGGAGAGACAGCTGATGGTTTCATGCAGATGTTCACGTGATGTTTTTTCCAGTTCCTATAAGGATTATAAGGTAAAGGCATGTGAAGGATGTCCGCGTCCTGCGAGCAATCCTGGGTTTCGAACGTGCCATGTTGTTGGCACGTTGTTCGTGTCAACTTGTGTTTGTTGGCACTGCTGCTCTCCAGGTGGGTTTGGCTGCCCAGCAGCTAGCAGATCGCTGGGCTTGGGTTGATTTGCAGGAGGTGTGGATGGGAGAAGGGGAAGGAAACGTCAACCTGGCAGGCGTCAGTTTTCATAATGACTCAAGGCTCAGAGGGATTAATGATTAATGTGTAATTAGTAGGGATCACCGCAGTTGAACACGGGTCCATAGCAGTTGGGTGGATGAACAACAAATGGATAGATGAACGTCCCAACAGTTCGACTTTGGCCCATGGCCGCATCGATGAACTCCTCAAACAACTGACTGCTATTCTAGGTCAATATTTGGTTGCTACGAAATCGCCAACATGGAATAGACCATTCCCTGTATATTGCCCTTGTTGTGGGCGATATTTCTGGGTAACCATCAATGGTTATGTTCATTGGGGAATGACGCTGCCCGGTGCCTGCAGAGGGCTCACATGAGTGGTAGAGGCGATCGTAGGTCTTCCATGAGGGTTCACAAGCTGATATGAGAAAGCCATCGTCCAGGCTCATCATAGGAATCCTTGTTCACAAGATTTTGCAAGCAAGTACTTCTAAGTATTGCAGATTTTACTGCTCACACTGGACGGCGAGTCTTGCGTGGCCACGGCAATCGAGCAGGTTTCAATAACTCTTGGTGGATGATTGCAATGGACTATGCCAAGATTTGCCAATGGAATGGATGAAATCCCATGTGATTCCTGTGGGATTCCCATGCGATTCCCTAGGGTTGTGGATGCTGCTCGCTTCCACCCTGCAGATGTGCAACGACCATTTGAAAACGCGGGGAGGGACCCTCCACCAGGAAGATCTCAGCAGCTGTCGCGACTTCGACGTGGAGACGGCCACAAGTGCCAAGATACACGGGCGAGGGTTTCTTGAACGAAGTGGGGAAACATGTGGATGCATGTGGCTTACCGTGCTGCTAAGAATGGCTGGTTTATGGCTGGTTTATGACTGGTTTGTGATGGTTTCTGCTGGTTTTCCCTGTCGACTTGTGACTGGATTTGAGATGGCTGGACTGGCTGGAAGGGCCAAAACTTGGGCGAGGATTTGCTGTGTCAACAAGCATGTCCTGATCACCAAAAGCGGGGCATCACTAAATCATTTCCCATTGATATCCATTGATGACATCACAATGACCATCTCTTGCCCAGGAAAGAGGCAGCATCCCTATTGCAGGCGCATGTTGGATGTTCACGACTGTGGATCGAATCATAGCTGAACTCTTTTTTTGGTTTCAAAGTAGACTTGAGTGGGCACTCCCAGCAAGAGGTGGATTTTTGGATAGTCCGAGATGATGCCTGAACCTGGACCGGCCCTGAAGCCTGCATATCTCTTTCTCAAGTGCAGACATGTCTTGCTGGAGCAGGTTCTTCCTCGTGAGCACCGCATGCCCATTGTGCTGGACCGCCACATGCAGGGCCATAGGGACTGACACTCAATGAGAATCGAGTGACGTAAAAAATCTGCAAGATGCTAAAAATGGATAAAGATTTAGAACGGGCTACAAAATACCAAGAACTGCGGCAGGGGTCTTTGTTTGCTTCATGAGCACTTCTGCGTTTAAAGCAGCTTTGATAGATATGCCTCTAAAGAACAGATATGTTTCTAAACCTGGCATCGTTCAAAGTGCTCAAAGGCACCTCTTATGTTTCAAGTTTCTTAGATGACACACTTGTACAGTCATTCAATAAATTGGAGCTAAGTATACTTACACGGTTTCCTCGCGGGCAGATTTGCTAATTTGTGGACTCTTCAGCAGGCTTTTGGATTGGATGTGAGGATTATGCTGATGATGTGCTCCTGGGCGTGCTGAATGCCAAAGTGATTCGGAACGTCATCCTGGAGCTCCTCGATCGAAGGGGCTTTGGCCATGTGAAATTGAAGGGCTTGGCCAGCAGTGTTAGGACGACAACAACGACAGCAACGACAACAACAACAGCAACAACAACAACAACAACAACAACAACAACAACCAGCTGGTGTTTAATGGTTGATAAGGGTTCAGTGTGGTTCATAATGGTGATTAATAGTGGTCAACAGCAACATCACCACCACTACCACCACCAACAACAACAACAACAACAGCAACAGCAACAACAACAACAACAGCAACAGCAACAGCAACAGCAACAGCACCAGCAACAGCAACAGCAACAGCCACAGCAACAGCAGCAACCGAAGC
>VSDK01026858.1:227994-269690 GCA_009767595.1 Symbiodinium kawagutii
GCAGTGGCAACGGTCACTGCAACGGCAAAATAAATGGCAACGGAAATGGTAACAAAGCAAACCTACCTAGCTGACCAATCAAACAGACAAGCCACCAACAAAGCTGGCATAAGACTGTGTGCGGGCCCTGTCGGTTTTCATGATCGAGCCTTTGTATCCTGCTCAGGGGTGCAGCTTAGCACATCTCTCCACAGCATTTGTTTGCTGCTCCAATTGGCACTCTGACGAGTATCGAGTTGAAGGATTGTTATTGGGTCATATTGGGTCCTGGTACATGGTATGGCATGGCCATGGTACTTGATGTTAGAATGGTAGAAGTATCGAGTCGAATGCTTATGGCCTGATATTGTGTGGTACGGCATGGTTGCAAGAATGGCTATGCTTTTCTCCCAGCACTACCGCTGCCAGGTGCTTGCTTTCCAATCCGCTGAAAAAGGAGCGAGCCGCGTGCCGTGCTCCACCGAAAGATGAAGGTTTAGGGCCTATAGGTCTTAAGGCACAAAGCTTAGGGTTTGAACAGCAAATGATATTCAAAGAGTTTCGATTGAAAGACAGCCGTGATATGCGCAGGAACTACATTTCACATTTGTCTCGTATTGTATCTTTATCACATGTGATATGATACCACTAATAATCTCCGTGTTCCGCGGTGTTCGGAGAACATGTTCCGAAGAAGCGAATGAACGCACGCACACACACAAGTGCATGCAGGCATGTACTGTACAACTGCGTTTGCAAATGTTAGCATGTGGTGCACATAGATGACATGTGCTTTCTATCAATTGTGATAGGGAGTGAATTATCTCATAGATCAACTGCATTAACTCAAGATACTACAAACTATGCATGTACTGTACCGCATTCCAAATTGTAAAAGTTATGGATATCAACTATATCAACTCAAGATAAATTAAGCACGAATCGGAACTGCATAAAGTTTTAAGCGCGATATCCATCAACAGTTTGGTAGTTCACCTATCAAAAGGGCAGCATATGCAGCTGTTTTATCGCCAATCAAAGCCGTTGAATTGTCCCAGGTCACCAGGCTCATCACCCGACAGGGACTCACCTGGGAGGCCATTTCTGGGGGAGTTCCCATGGTGGATGCTGTTGTGAGTTGTGGGAAACGCGCAGATTTATGAGAATTTGTTCATTGATTGGTATTTTAATCATGGTTAGTGATGGCGAATGAATTACTGTTATCAACACTGTATTCATTCGTTGATTCGTATTTTTACTCTAGACTCTAAAATTCGAAATGATTTTCTATGCAAATTGATGACGGTTAATTAGTGATGGCGATGATGTACATCAGCTGATTGTGCAAATAAATGTGTGAAAATGATCGTTAGTAATTAAAAAGGTAGGCATGATGGTGAATGAAGGTTTATGGCCGGTGGTTAAGCATGGATGAGAAGGACAATGCTTCAGAATGGATGGCCAACCAGGTTCAACAGTTCATGGGGCAAGATAAACAAATTGTATCCACTTGTGGGAAAATGCTAAAATTCGTAGAAGGGCAGAGTTTCCTAAGGAGTTTCCCATGAAACCAGTGATGGGATGTATAAATGTAATAGGCAATAGGTATGATTGGGACTTTGTTGGTGCAAAAAATTTGCTTCCTTGCCCGGTCATCAATTTTTGATGCGGTTTGACTTGGCTAAGCTTGCGAGGCTTTACGACCCAACTCCCAGATCGAGCCTGGAACCTCAGCTGAGCAACAAGCTAGTTGCGCGGCTGGAGCACCGCACCACTTAGGTTGAGAAATGTGCATCCTTTGGGCCGCGAAGATCTCAGAATTCTGGATACGGCAATGCTTAGAACATCTGAGAACCATCGAAGTGAGGCTTCACGGAACTCTCTTTTATGAAACTGGATTTCCTGAATCGAGCTTCGCTTGACCCTGGTGTGGTAATTGATGATGATGATGATGATGATGATGATGATGATGATGATGATGATGACGATGATGATGATGATGATGATGATGATGATGATGATGATGGTAGCAACGATATTAGAACCGCAATCGCAAGATTGAAATCGCACAAGCATGGACTGCTTATTTTTGTGGCATTCTGATTCACCTAGCAGGGATTGGCCGACTCGGAAACTTCAAGAAACTAAGTGCAAGAAGAGAACTGACTGGGTTGTGGTTTTGCTTTTAGCCATTGGAAATTGGCATGGACCTTACATCCATGTGCTCGGCATGTGCTCAGCATGTGGTCAGCAGAACTGTTTTGACTCCAAGAGAAATCTCAAAGAAAACTGCGATCTCGGCTCGGGACGTATCCAGCTGCGCAGAAGTACAACTTGTGTGGAAGTTGTCGAAAGTTGCACTCTAGCCATGCGTTCCACTATTTTGCTGATTTTTCATCGCATGATGGACACAGGTGGATATAGACGGATATGGAATATGCATGCCTCATCTCATCACCACCCGTTTGGTCCCCCGCGGCACGGCCCGGGGCCATGGACGCAGCTTCCAGCATCGCGGTGGGCGACGCGGTGGCAGTGGCAGATGAGGAGCAGCTCCGGGTTTTGGTGACCGGTCATCCCTCCTTGTGCTGGTCCACTGCCTGTGAAAAGCTGCTGGGCTCCCAAGGTTCCTTGAGCTGAAAAGAGGCGGGTCTCGTGGGTGACGTTCGATATTTGGCTGTTTCTCAAGTCCTAAGGGATCCCCCCAATCATACAAAGATAGTTTTTTTTATAGAAAGAAACCAGAACAAACTGAACATTTTCGGGGGACACCAATTTTGAGAAACCGCCATGAATAATTAGGAGATATGATCTATCTTTGATTGTATTCAGTCATTTGTGATGTACAGTATGCATTATTCCGGGTGAGCTTGGCATTCATTGGTGCATTCTGGTCAACTACTTAAATTTCAACCGTGGCCCAATGTGGCCCACTATAGGTTACAGATACCAGCGGTGACAACGATCTAATAATGACGACGACCGGGACAACAACAATAACAACAATGACCACAATCAAGAAGTAACAGCCAATAACCAAGATTCCAACAACAGCACCCACCAGAAGAAGAACACTTGCAGAGATGGCGCGCCCGAACCAACAAATGGCTTGCAAGCCTCTGATCGATTGCATATGGTGCATCACATTGAGCAGTGGAGTCAAGTGCGAGGGGAGACAATGACGTTGCATCACGTCATGCATAGGGGACCCAGTCATATCATTTCGATAGTCTTGATAGGCGGCAGAAGGAGGCGCCAAAGCACCATGTAAATTGTTTGCGGATGCTGATGCGAAGGGTCACATTGCAGGAGAATGGGTTGCTCATATAGGCTCCGTATGCGTTTGGTCATGGCCCTGGCTGGCAATTTCCAGCTGTCCTAGTTGGTTGCGCATGGACCTGCGCGACCATTGTTTCAGAGTTTTGACTGAATCCCTGTGAAATCAAGAGCGAGCAAACTGGTTTGAGTTGGGCGTACCAGCTCAAGCTCTGAGAAAATATCGGCATAATTATCATAATTTGAAAACGATGCTGGGCGGGTTGCGCCAGCTTGACCCAGTGGTTTTGCGGTTTGACCTGGTTTGACCCTATTTGATGATCGCTGGTTGACGGATTCAAGCAAAGGTTTCACTTTTTGAGCAGCCCAGACCAAGGAATTGTTTCGGCGGTGGACGATGCGGACAACACTGTGAAACTGGAACCACTCGTTGAGAATCGCCAAGGAGATCACGTTCGCATTGATGTGACCCTGACTGAGGAGAGTCTGCAGTATGTGAGCTGCTGACAACTATAAGCATCCAACGTTTAGAACCTCAAGTATGGCAGGCCAATGGTAACTTACTGTTTGATCTATTCTCTTGACAATCATGAATGAAGCAATTCACCAGTCATTGATTAAAGTGATTTGTTTTGACATGTTTCTGTTACATTCTGCTGCTTAGCAGTGGTGTGCACCTTTCCGAATATGGGAGTGGGGGGCATGAAAATGCATCTGGCGAATTTCTCATTTTGGTTTCTACAGCTTGGTATGGTGAGCCTGCCTTGGACCTCGTAGCCATCCATTTTCACAATACCGGTACCAAGGAGCTGGGGATATCCCGTTCTATCCCTTTGAAGGGGGAGCAATTTGAAACTACCAGTGGTGTTTTAAACATATGGCTGTGGGTCAATTTTAACCAACCAATAATGGAGGAGAATAACCAACCATTCTATAGGGAAAACAATGGCTAATGATAGGGGAACCAGGGGTACGGGGTTTTGACCCACTGCCATATGAGTAACCGACATTAATAGTTAATGACTAGAGTAGCTTAGTGTTCGGACGGACATGAGATAATCAACGATTATAGCGGATAGCCCATGTACCGATACCGATACCTTTCTATGGATAGATGACACTAAAGATCTTTGTTATAGCCATTTGGCAGCAGCAAAAGCACCGCAATGTCGTGCCATATGGAAGCGCGCAGGCCATGTAATGGCGCGCGCGCATTGGGGAGACAATAGAACAGTTCCAAATCATCCATGTATTGGTCTCAGTCAGGGCTCACATGTTTGAGTTATGCCTTCTTGAACATCAGTAGCCATAAATATCCATTAGCTGAACCTGACCATTGATACTGAACCATGCTGTTGAATGATACTGAATCATTGTCAAATACTATTAGCCATTTGTTCTCCATTTTCAGCTGCGCCATTTTTGCGGAGTGCGCCACATGGACACAGCGAGCTGATCGGCCTTTTCTGGTGAACAAGGCGTAAGATCACTGGTGTTGGACGGGCCAGGTTGGTCATGATGTGTGCATCCAGGTCCACCCAGATCCATTCAGATGCTTCAGATCCCAGGTCACCCAGTGGCTACCCTGGGACGCTGTGACACCTGCCAGCAGCAATTTGGACGCTCTCCGGGCAGCGTTGGAAACAGCTTGGATGCCACGAGGCGCCCGTTGGTTCATGGCTGTCCTGGAGGGCAACGGGAGGATCCGTGGGTTGGAGTGGCCCACGGTGTGCCCCTCGCCCTGACAGGCTCTCAAGAACAGCTTGTCATTCACAAATGCATCACCTGCAAGAGCACCGATGAAGCAACATGTTTGCAGTACCTGTATTTTTTGCTCCTGTTGCTTTTGCGGCTGCTGTTAACCTAGCAATACTTTACCCTAAGTCAGATGGGAATATGACAGGCCAACATTTGCTCGACATGGCACCCTTCAATCAATTTGGTCCCCTCGTTTGGTGAAACCAGGCATGGCACAAATGGGAACCGCAGTGACAGCACACGAGTGGCTGCCAGATTGAAATTACCAATGCAGATGCTAGTAAATTATGGATCCTCACGGACCCTCCCTGTGACACACCAAGCGTCATCACAGTGGAGCGAAAGAACACGAAAGACCCGATTCTTGGGGACCATCAACGATATCAACGTCCAGTTTTTTTGGTTCCCCCAATGTTTCAAACCCCGATGGCAAACCATGTTGACAACCCCGATCCCCTTGGTTCCTCCGCAGATCAGCCGGCGAAAGTGAAGATGGAAGAAGATCCCGTGCGCAAGGCCGCTGACCTGGACTGGAGTGCCCGTTCCGGCCGGGAGTTCCCGTTACTTGGCGTCTTGCTGCAAGGATCCTGCAGGGCATGGGGCACCGTGAACCATTTCATTCGATATGGGCCCATGATCTCAGATATTTAGATGGTGAACAAGGCCAGGTGTTGTCATATTGGAGGCTGTATTCCGTGATGTGCTTTAAAAATGCATGTATCATACATGCACGAGCATGTTTTCACCAATCGCAGGTACGTCTAATTATGTTATGATAGATGGTATGATTTTCCACTACTGGGTAAGACGACAAGGATGGACTGCCACACTTGGTGCAGATTCGTTAAAGGTGTGGAGCCATGTGTGAATTGCTATGCGCTTTAGCCATGTTTTGGTTTCAGACTCCAAGATTGTGTGAATTTATATGACAAAATCAACCGCCTCCAGTGTACCTCAAACCGCTGGTGATTCACCATCTTGCTGAGAACTTATTACATACACTGTTAAGCCAACATGGCAATAGAAAACCCACCAAGCATTGACGGTTTCCCTGGGTTTCTCTGTAAAACCTTGTGATTTTCCAGCCAGCCACGTTACCAGCGATGGACGTAACATGACAAGGCTACGCCCCAAGGGGGCGCTTTGAAGGATGGGTTGACTCGGATGGGTTGACTCGGTCTCGCCATGGCTTGCCAACTTGTTGGTTGATTGGAGGATGTTGGAGAGATCGCTCAGGCAATCTCAGGCATTAAATTGCATTTGGCGACAAAAGCAACCTTTGAGGCACTCAATGGCCACGAATTGGATGGCACTAATGTTATTTCCATCATGGGGTATGTTCGAAGCTGTTTTCCCCTAGTCCTTTCACCATCTTTCACCAAGCAAGGATTAGCAGGTGGGCAGAACCTCTGGAAGCGGCAAAAAATCACGGGGAGATCCATTGCCCAAGCAGTTCCTGCGCCAAAGTTGCTCGCCACAACAGGTTTGACCTGGTGATTACTTCCATGACTGGCAGCCTGGCTGATCTCAGTGTGGGTGGCTGCAATCAACTGCGTCGCGGTGGCAGAACCATCGAACCCCCCATGAAAAACCCAAACTGATGGCGTGCCGCAAAACATTCTATGAAGATGTTTGGTTTTAAGTTTTATTGAATGCTTTTCCGTACAGATGTTTTCATTAATGGCTTTATCTTGACCACGCCATGAATCTCAACCACATCGGGCGCCACAGGCAGAGAAGTCCATGTTCCAGTGACTTCATTGGCTACTCGCCTGGAGGACATTCACCAGATCGTTGCCCGCACCTTTGGAAAGGCGCGCCGGCTGTGGTGCTTGTGTCCGTGTTGGGACAGTTGGGGGCACCCTGAAATCTGCAGCTTTCTGGCGCACATAATGGGCTGGGTTTGTAGTAGGCAGAACCTGTTTGTGCTTATTTTCATCAATGTTGTCATGATATGCGGCTGAACATGTACTACTGTATAATTACATGGACTACTGTATAATTATTCAACTACATGTTTATACTTTTTTCCGGCAAATATATGTTTAATCACTCCTTTTAATTTCTTATGCACACATATGTATGTATATATATATATACAGACTTGTTTGCCGCCAAGCTGCATTTTGACGGATAGTTGGAAGGGTGCTTAGCAGTGAAGATTATGATATTATCCATTGGCTGGAGACACCCGCAGCCTGCAGTTTCACCATGCTTTCACCATTGCACCTGCCAGCACGTGCCAGGCGAAATCCCAAATTCGTTTGAGCATCAACCAGGAAATGCTACCGCAGAAGCGTGGCTCATGAAATTCCTTGTGGCGAGTGGTTGACCGAACATGTTTGAGGTTTGCTGCTTGTAACGTTGGGGGTGGTATAGCAATTAATATATGGCTATACGGTCAATGTGAATCAACCAATACTGGGGGGATAATAACCAACAACGATAGGGAAAACAATGGTCAATGATAGGGGAAGCAGGGGTACAGGATTTTGACCCACTGCCACGTAGCAATCTTCTGACTGGTAATGTGCTTGCAGGGGCGCAGCATCAAAAGGTTCATGGGGCTCTGGTAAAAGTAATAACGTCGGGTCATGGGCCTGATCATGAGTACATCCTAATCACCTTCAGTTTTTGCAAAGCCAACCCTTGAAGTAGATCATCCACCATAATGGAAGAAGCTGGTTCTCTTATTGAAGATGGTGATTTCTTTTAGCTTCCAGCTTAGTTTTCCCAGAGGCTAGGTCCAGTCACGGGCAATACCTTCCTTGTAAACTAAGGCTCGGCACGCTTCAGCGGATCTCTGAGGATTTGGCATCGACCACCTGTCGCTGGGACGATTTGGTTGAGAATTTCGAGCTGTCATGAGTCCTTTTGAATCACCTAGGAATTCGATGGGTTGATATGCCAGTAATATGCCAGTAGTTTTAATGACCATGGCTCGCTCTTGGAAAACTGTATGTTCTTTATGTCGCATGTCGCGTTAGATCGAAGGAGTTTGCCCTCAAGTAGTTTTCGGACAAGATTGTGTCCAGAAGCTTGTAGAGATGATTGGGAGTAAAGCGATCCAAGATTCAACAGGACTTGGTGTCGCTGATCTCAAGATCTGCCCCTTGGGCAGATCGTTCAGGGCTCTGGAGGCTCAGGTTCTGCAATGTGCCAAAACAGGGTTCTTCGCTGCCTCGCTTGCCCAGGTTTGCAAGTGATCATTGTGAAGCGACAGCTTTCCGGACCGGTCGTGAAGCGTTTGCGAAGCTCGGCGAAGGGTTTGGTCAGTGTATGGTTTGGTCAGACATCGGGCGGACCTCAGGGTATTTGTTGAACTTATATGGCTTAGGTATACCATGCTGATTCCAAATCAAGGCACAAAATCAAGACTGGAAGGTGCACAAAGGAGTTTGGGCTCTACAGTCAAACGCGATCATACCCATCAATGATATGTACACCGTCGGTCATGATAATAACATGTGACAAGTTTGTGTAACAATGGCACCCACCATGAAACTAT
The DNA here is from genome assembly GCA_009767595.1 of Symbiodinium kawagutii. NCBI lineage: Eukaryota > Dinophyceae > Suessiales > Symbiodiniaceae > Symbiodinium > Symbiodinium kawagutii. The sequence continues at coordinate 236,516 of VSDK01026858.1, forward strand.
CACTAGCATTTAGTAGCCATCATCAATCAATTGAGCCTTCCATGTTATGAAACCCTTCCCAAAGCTATGCACTTTGAAATCTCTCTCGCCGTCCACCGGTGCAAGACAGACATGGGGCACAACATGACCCAGCCAAAACACGACACAATCCAGTGACTGTGGGTCAAATGACCCAGTCTTGGCAGTTTGCACAACATGACCCAGCTCGTTCGGCCACATTTGATCACATTTGCCTGTGGGTCAAACTCAGATATGCCAAACGATCCCGACAAACAATAAGTAGAAACAAATAGTTCATGTTGTGAATGTCCACCCAGGGGTTAGCAGAGGTGTAACCACAGTGATGTAGCCAACTGCTGGGATGCAATGTCGCAGACCTGGGATGTGGCCTGGCAGGCAAGGAAGAGCGAGATCGTGAAGCTGAGGCTTGTTGGAACTTTGAGTTGCTTACCTCCAAGTCCTGGTGGAGCCGAGCAGTTCATGTTGATCATGGGGAAATTTAGGAGTGAACCCAGTGCTACTTGAACATCATGAAAGCTAGGGGTAGTTTGTCGCATGTGTTCCAGGATGCTTTCTTGCCCTTGAACAGGTGCAACATGTGTCCAGCAGTCTAGGGGGTCAACGGAAAGGTGTTCAGGAGGACTCAGAGCAGTCCTATAGCAGTCCCAGTCAAAATCGCGCTGTTTTCCTAATCACCAGGCAGATTTCTTAGATGGCTGAAGGATGTTGAAGGGCACCACTTCAGACGGACCCAAAATGTAAGTGCCTAAGTGCCACCCTTCTCCCTCACTGCGTATCACCAGGTTGGTCTCTGTGCCGGACCCCGATGTCGAACCGATCAGTGACACACTGGAAGCCATCTTCGCGGGCCCTGCAGATTCTCCGTACGAGGGCGGCACCTTCCGTTTGAGCATCAAGATTCCTTCAGACTATCCTTTCAGGCAGGTTGGGGAGGCTCGTGACATGTCTCCTCGAAAGGCATGCAAGGTCAACAACAACAACAACAACAACAACAACAACAACAACAACAACCCTTCAGACTATCCTTTCAGGCAGGTTGGGGAGGCTCATGGCATGTCTCCTCGAAAGGCATGCAAGGTCAACACCAACAACAACAACAACAACAACAACAACAACAACAACAAGAACAACAGCAACAACAACAACAACAAGACCAGCAACAACAACAACAACAACAACAACAACAACAACACCAACACCACCACCACCAACAACAACAACAGCAACAACAACAACAACAACAACAACAACATCCTCAAAAGGCATGCAAGGGTAACAACGACAACAACAGCAACCCTTCAGACTATCCTTTCAGGCAAGTTGGACAGGCTCATGACATGTCTCCTCAAAAGGCATGCAAGGGCAACAACGTCAACAACAACGACGACAACAAGAACAACAACGACAACAACAACAACAACAACAACAACAACAACAACAGCAACAACAACAACAACAACAACCCTTCAGACTATCCTTTCAGGCAGGTTGGGGAGGCTCATGACATGTTTCCCCAAAAGGCATGCAAGGGTCACAATGCCAACAACGACAACACCTACTAGAAGATTCGGGTTATTTCTGCAACCCTTTCCCCAACACAAAGGATCTCATGTGGAGAATAAGTTTGACAGATCTCCAAGGGAACCGCGCTGAAAAAGACTCCAAGAGCACATTTGTCAGTCGGGTTTTGTTCATAGATCGTCAGAGCTCTTTAAACTTGGGTCGGCTCAAGCTGTTCAGAATCATTGGCGGTTGAAAAAGTAATTATGCCAAATGAGGAGCTGATACAAGTCTTGTAGGAACGTGCGGCAGAAACAAGTCTTCTGTCAATTGGATCCAACAAAACTAATTCCTGCCACAGTGAGAAGAATTGAAAGCACAGGCGTAGGAGGGGGAGCGGCATCTCATGCCTCAAAGGTGCCAAGAATTATCAGGAAGTCTTGTGAATTGATCACATGAGATTTTGAAACATGCGAATTCATAGGCCAACTTCCTGGTTGTTATTAGCCACATTTATTGATAACCTGGTTGTCATGAACCACATTTGCTGTTCATTGTTAACCCTAGTTACCACGTACTATATAAACGTTTCCTGCTGTTTCATACTGCTACTGGTTTTGTTGTCAGCTGGAAAACTATGACTGTGCCCTGCGAATTGTGTTTCAGGCCGCCCAGAGTCACATTCCTCACGAAGATTTGGATACCAAGTGTCCATCCATCGAGTGGCAACCTGGCCACAGCAGCGCGTGCCGGGTCGTAACCTGTAAAAACAGCAAGTGAATGGCATGTCAAAATGCAGGTGGTTGCAGTTGGATTTGATGGTTGTTGATGGTTGGTGGTTGTTGATGGCAACCATTTCTTAGATCGTTTGATTAAAAAGTCTTTTTCTTGAAGCTCTTGGGTAGGCTGGCAGTTGGACGGAGCACCTGAAATGTCTACCGTGATGCCATTGCAAAAAGTCATGAGTCCATGACTTTCAGAACTTCCCACTTATCATAGATATTGACTGCCGCTCCAAGAAGGACATGGGGCGCATGGCTTTGACGAAGGTAGGATGAGAGTCATTGCCACCAACAACAGCTGGATTTTGTTTGAAATCATCAGTGGCATTGGATGTTTCTCAGGTTAGGCATGACAAGGCTACTGGGCCTGCTAGAGACCAGGAGATCATCAAGAACAGACGTTGACAGATCTGTTCGTGTCCTTTCGTGCCATGCGTGGCAAAAAGGGCTGGTCACGGACAAGTTGTTCTTGATAATCAAGACGAAATGAATTCATGAAATGGTTGAAGCTGGTTTATTGAAATATCAATATGTTCACACGGGAAATCATCCACACCAATGGCGAAGCCTTTTTCGCTACAGCATCCCTTGGGTCGTTGATTGACCAGTTTGCCAAGGCGGAATCGATTTGGATATCCTCAGGGACCACTGGTCACCTGCACTTTCCATTGCCAAGGCTTGGGCAGTTCCGCTGGGTTGTTGAGATCAGTGGGACACACGCGCAAGACAAAGGTCCTGTGCTGGATGGCCTTTCTGGCGACTTCCTGAGCCAACGCTGCGCTTCAGGTGGTCAGAAGCATCATTTCCATGATGGAGGCCTGCTATGGTCGGCTGCGAAGGGATTGTCGTTGTGGAAGTGTGGAAAGCTTCGGCATGATGGCACACCAGATTGGTTTATGGGATCATTCATCATTTGTTGATGAGTTCAGGAGCATCATCCGTGGTCTAAAATGGCCTGCTCGGCTCCAGCCAGTTCCCACGATGTATTGGTGCAGTTTGCAAGCCAGATAAATGGGGAACATTCAGAATTTGAGTGCTTTCTTCAGCCACACACACTTTCTTACAATCACAGCATGAAATGCCATGACAGTCCAAAGTCATACGCATTAGATGGTCACACAACGCTTTTACCTCTATGATTTCAGAAACGAAAACATCAGAGACTGAACGACATCAAATCGGCATCCAAGTTAGATCAACGCAGCATGTGCCCACTTCGATTTTAGACAACCAGCAGCACCTTTTGCACAGCTCAAGACTCAAGAGAGATCCCTGATAGGCAAGACGAAGACCATTTTCCAAACAGCAGCCAAGCATCAGCTGATTGAATTGCTTGTAATGAAGTCCAGTGGAGAGAGAGGGAGAGAGAGTTATATATACTATATATATATATAGATAGATTCCTGGAGTTCCGGCAGTTGAGCTTTGGGGTAAGCAATTGAGTGCTGTTCCTGGTTCTTTCAGTTTTGAAAAATTTGGTTTTGGCGCGTTCTTGGACATAAACAAACTGAGAGTTGGGCGCATGGGAATGCAATCTTGCATGTAGAGCGCCCAACAAACTACATGGGACGACTGCACCGTGGATAGTGGATACAAGATTGATCACAATGAACACCCAACGGTCCAGCCCCAACACATGTCGACCCCATGACATGATCCTCGCAGGACCCAAGTGACGATGCCTGCGAGAATCAAGACACTTGCCCGAGCTTGACATGCTGGGGTATGAACTTGGAAGCTGGATAAAGCTAGGGCACTAAGTCACTAAGGTTGCTAAGCGGCATTCATTTCTTTTGAGTCCCTGGCTGAGACTTGAAGTTTGCGAGGAAGCCTTGCAGCAGATTCGGGAAGTGGGAAAGGAGAAGTTCAGGAATCAGGCAAGGGCCTATCAAGGGCCTCCGGGACATATGATCATTGGTGAGGTTGACTGATCCCATGGGTCATTCCAGGCCTATATAACTAGTGGCATAGAAAACACCATGTTGGCATCAATGCTGCTGCTCGCTATTTGTCCAAGGGAGCTTCAACTGGCGCATGGATGCAACAAGCTGGAATGTTCGACCAGCCGTTTTCTCCCGCCCTGCCTGCATTACAATCATTTTGCCCACTGGTTCTGCGCAGTCGAGGTGGTCATGATCATATGCATGTCATTTGCCTTGGGGGAGGTTTGCTTAAAAGCAGCAATCGAAAGTAAAAAAAATCGATGGATTTTGAGGAGATGCTTCGCAAAATCCAGGTCATTACGCAAAATGCAGTTTTTGTTGACTTTAAGTTTAAGTCTTGAAGTATCATTTTTAGACCCGGGTCAAGAACTCTCAAGCTGGCTTCCACCTCAAACATAATTTGGCACAGTAAATCAGACCGAGAGGATTGTATAATTAGAGGAGGCTATACCCTCCTTGAATCAATGTGTTTGCATATGTGTCGCTGGCTCACATTTTGACACAGGGTCAGGCATTCTGTTTTTGCATGGAAGGCGCAGAAGTGGACGCAGATGTATGCCGTGCTGCTTTGAAGCATTTGCTCCTGTGAGGGTTTGGAAATAACCCGGCACCCGTGGCCAAAGTGTACTGTGTAGAGCCTGGGGCACCTATGATCGGCATGTTATTTCTTAGTCCTAGTTTATTTCCTGGTTCAAGGGTGCCTATAATTCATTTGGTGCTATTCATCGATATTCTTCAGCAATAGGATGCAATCATCATGAAACACGTGGATCGATTCACCCACCTTAATGTATAGCCAGCTATGACAATCACAATCGCGGGATTTGTGAGCAAAACTGGTATCTTGCTACATTAACAAGCACATGCATAGACACATGGATTTAGATGCAGCCATCAGTAGACAATAGATACCTGTATGTACTACCTATATCTACATATATTGTAACATGTGCATGTGCCTGTGTGTTGTCCTTATTCTCATTGTATAGGGCAATGACATGATATGAACATATACAAATACTATTCTATGCACATATGATGATTGTAATCACCACCACTCATTGTTGCTCCTTATGTGCACATATGGCAGTGGGTCAGTTCACCCTTAGTCCCCCTGGCTCCCCTATCATTAACCAGCTTGTTTTCCTTATGAAATTGGTTGGTCATTATCCCCTATGAAATTGGTTGGTTAACTGCTTGACCCATTGCCATATCATTGCTCACTATTTGCAACCTGCATAGGGTGCCATTGCATGAGATGCAACCTGGCGGCGCTGTGTGATCCAAGGTGACGACCGAAACCCCGTGCCACCTGAGATGTCCAGTGCTGTGGTGGTGAGTCCAGTGATGAGAAGGGTTGGCTCATGTGGAATGAATGGCTAGGCATGGCGTATACTACCAAAATGAATGGCTTATGCTACCAAAATGAATGGTTTATACTACCAAAATGGTTTATACTATCATTTTTTCATCGTTCATTCTCATTTGTAACTTGATGAACTTCTGAATGGCTTACAAAAATCTATCAAATGGCCAATGGAGATTCTGTGATGATACTCATTACATGTGGTGCCCCTTGTGGGGAAACTAGAGTTTCACGGGAAACGGATTTTGGCTGACGGTGAAGGTACAACAGCTGTGTGTTGGAAACACCTTCTGGGCTGGAAAGCTCAGTAGGCCCAACCGGGAAACCAGTTCTGATGGGACCATTGGTTACATCTTTGGTTTGTTCTTTGCAAAGCTGGACTTCAAAGTGCTTTTCAAGCTCAATTTCACCAAGGAGGCGCGCTGCCTCATAGTTTCACCTCCTAGCGTGTGGCCAGGGGGCACACCCCGGCATGGCTGGCAGCTTTGTACAGGCGCAGTAGCCGAAAATGGGCCAGGCATTGACGTTGGAGTAGCGGATGCCATCGCTTCGATTCAATCACTTCAATCCAACGACTTCCTTCTGAGCCTAGCGTGTTTCCGCTGAGCAACTGACCCGCGGTGATGATGGCCGACGGTGAAATTAGAACCTACCACAGTTCTTCACATTGAATATCCACTGACTACAATTTCATGCATTTGGTTTTACCATGCTTTACGTTGAGCAAAGGTGAACTGTTGATATCTGTTGATAACCATTTTACATGGTCAAGAAAAAGGTAGGGCACTCCCTATCCTCAGATCACTGCACCAACCTGAGTCACATGAGCAGATCGCAGGTTTTCCAGCTGCTGATGGATGTTAGGTGGTGGGAGAATGGCATGATCCGGATGGAAAATAGCATGCAGATGCATGCGGTAGCTGCTTTTCCCACGGGCCCAGGTTGGGAAGACATGAAGTTGGACTTTCTCATTGCTGGCTTTGCTCGCTCTGGCACCCACTCAGTGCGTCGGGGCGCTTAGACTCCGCAAAGCTCTAGAGAGCAACGTGGCTGATGTTGGTGGCTTGGCTACTTCCTGCGGATGGAAGAGTGCTTGCAATCTTTCATACAAATTTGGATTCGAAGATCTCCGAATCAGAAATTGAGATAAATGGAGTAAAGTCTGTCAAGTGAACATTTGAAAGCACATTCGGGGCAGCCGCATCATCAAGATGGAACCAACCGATGGATGGCAGATGGCCGAGGTGGCAATCTGATGGAGCACTTCGAGGCGCTTGTATGTTGGTCAGAGCAGTCCCTGCTGGTCAGAGCAGTAGCCGCCAAGTCAGCTGAGTTGGGCTCACCAAGAGCCAATTTCAAAACACCGAGGGCGGACCCCAATCAGATCTTCAATCAGTCCTGTACCCTAGCTATCCCTAGCTCATCCTAGCTCCAGGCCCGTCCAACCAGACATTGAGCTTCAGGGACAAATTGGGGTCAGCCTTGAACCTCCCGAGGTGAAGATTGCCCAGGAAGAATTGACGTTCAACTGGCCTGCCCGTCCTCAACAGATGCAGGCAGAACGGCTGCAGATCAGAAGATGTCAGAAGGACAAGATCCGAAGACATCAGAGGATTTGTGCAGATCATTTACATCAGCATGTATTAGCATTTGTCGCTTCTGTGATGTGTTTGTCTCTGAGCTAAGGTGGTAGATTCACTGACTTTCTTCCCACATGAACCTGTGCTCGTGTGCTCGTCCCCCTGGCTTAAAGGACATCCTGGAACACGCCCTACGTCTGACTCCATGACGTTCCATGACCTAGGCCCTGATCAAGTAACATCAAGTAACCATAAGCAACACAAGCAAAAACATCACCAAGCAGCTATGGTAGGAAGCTCATCACATTCTCCACCTGCGACATCGGCTTCTGCTTGTCCTTGCTGATGATGGAGTTGCCCCAGGACATGCAAGCATGGCTGGTCCTCATTGCCAGAATTGCCTTGCCGATTTTCATTCTGTTCGTTGCCTTTGGACCAAAGATTGATGCATGGCTATCTTCTTGGGGCCCCGTCTACAGCAAAAAAGAGATGTTGAGGCACTGGAAAGTGGCACAGAAAAGCTTCAAGAAGGATCAAAAGCCATCAGAGCTGAGCAATCTTGCTATGGTGACAGCGGAGACTGCGCCGCTCCTGTTCCAGAAGCCTGAAGTTCCAGAGCGAACATCCAAGCAAAAGAAGAAGAGTGAGAAACTGGACAAGTCTGAGAAGGTCGAGAGAGCTGAGAAAGTGGTTGAAAAGTCTGTGATTGACAAAGCCACCGAGGACTTGGTGACAGACAAGTCCACTGGTCACGAGGCCACTCCGGACCAGGTGAAGCCAGATGAAGCAGCGAAACAGATGCACTTTGAGAGTTTGATGAACTTCATGGCCTTCAATCGACATCAGCCGCAGCGGGTGTTTCTGCCTGTGGGCGACCCACCACCTCCCAGGAAGGCTGGCCCCAGGAGGCCGACTATCACTGGGACGGATGCCATGCAAGCCAATCTCGAGGCGCAGATGGTTCTGCAAGGTGCCCTCGAGTTGGAGTTGGAGACGCCAAACAAACTCCTCTCCGGTGTTGCACGCAGCCTCTGCGACCAACTCACCAGAGCATCTGTAGAGATTCAAGCTGAAACTTTCTCATTGATGGTCAAGGCTTGCATCAAAGTCATGGATTTGACCTCTTGTAGTGATTTCCTTTGTCGGATAGAAGCAGCTGGCCAAGTGCTGGACAACACATTGATGGACCACGTCATGGAGCTTTACTGGGATCAGAAGCGCCGGGGTCCTGAACCAGAGACCGAGCCAGCCAACTTAGCCCAGGACATCACTGGAGCCTACCACGGGCGCCCCCCGGCAGTGCATAGTATGCCCGAGGTCTTCAACCAGATGGCTCCGGGCGCATGGCTGAGTGGCGCAGCGCACCGAGACCCCCCATCACCGTCCTTCGACCTGCCTGCCTTTTCAGTGCCAGAGGAGTTCAAGGCAATCCCCGACTCGGGGTCCACCCTCTCCTCTGAAGCTCCTGAATTTCGCCCTGAAGGGCTCGGAAACAAAGGCAGTGGCCTTTCACCAGAAGCTGCTGAATTTCAACCAGGGCTCCTCGGGGGAAGCACCGAGCCCTATACTTTCAAAGCCAAAGGTCACAAAATTTCCAATAAGACCCTACCAAAAACGAGCCCACCGGTGGACACACTGCAGTGAGAGCAAGCGGGTGCGGGAACCTGTACCATTGTGTAATGCTTACAGGCAAAAAGATGGCGCTGAACGCTGCAGCTGTGTTTTTCTTTGAAATATCATCAAGTTCCAGGCTTTGATGATCAGGCATGCTACCTGGTACCCCAACCATGGCACGCACACACCCTGCAATTGATCAGCATTTGTTTGTGTTCATCCTTCACCGCTTGTATGGCATTTGAAGCAGATTTTCGTCAGGTGGCGAAGTATATGGCCAACTTCCAGCCAAAGGGAGAAGCAGAAAGGCTCGCCGGGGCTTATGCCATTCAAATGGTGCAGCAACCATCCATTTAGGGGTTCCCTATTATTGTAAGAAACAACCATAGCAATCCAAGGAAATCAATCACTTTGAGCGTGAGTTGAAACAACCAAGCGGCCAGCATTCCTTGGGATGTGGATGTGTGATTCCCATTAGGGGAACAAGCAAGACGGCCCACACATACCTGCACGTATATCATGAGTTGTGAATTCACCAAAAAAACATCGGAGTCTAAGTGCCAAACAAGTAAAGCATATCAAAAAAGGTATCGAATGCCCACAAGATCCCACAAGATATCCTTGAAAATCGACGAGCCAGACTATTTTTGTGCGATTCTGGGCAAAACGATCCGCATTGAAATTTCCCCTGGCCAGATCTGACTGGATTAGGCATGGCGGACACGTTTTTCTCCAGGTTGGGGAGATCGAGTTGAGTAGGGGTAGTTCTTGGCAGAAAAAGCCAGCACCCACACAGCTTCTGACGGCCTCCCCAATTTTCAATGTGCTTTTAACTTTTAACACCTTGTCGCGTACACATGCACGTAGTATAACTATTTAATTTTTTAGGCAAGTGCAGGCTTCAATTGCATATACCCTATATCATTTGGCAGTCATTTTGAGTTTGCAGAATCCATTCTTTGTAATTTGCTTTGTCTCCTTGCTTGCCAGGTTTCTCTTCGCCATGTTTTGTTTGTCATTAGTTCAACTTGCCATTGTCTTTTTGCAAGAAGCGCTTCAGCTTTTGTGAAAAAAACATTCTGCAGATGTTCTGGCACAACACATTCAGCAGATATTCTGGCTGGTGAAATTGCTCCAGATCTTGTCTCCATCCCTGTTTGAGCAGGCCTTTGTGGGGCGGCAAAGGCAGGGCTTCGGAACGTGAAAAGTTTGCGTGAAATAAACCTGGCCCGAACGTTGTAAATGCTCAAAGAATGAAGTCAAAGCGATGTAAACTCCACATTGATTGCTGGGGACGAGGAAGCCGCCAAGCCTTCACATGCCCGGCTGGAAATCACATGCGTTCCTCCTGTAGACGTCGCCTGCGTTGTCATGCGGCAACATTGTCTTTCACAAGCGCGTTGCAGGAGAGGGAGTGGCAGTGAGTGTGCGGCCTACACAACGTGACCATTTGCATGGGTCAAAGTTCAGAGCGGGAAGGATTTGCAAAAAATGCAGTCCTATGAGGTCAACGGGTTCTGCGATTGGCTTCAAAGGCCATTGGGATCCGGCGATCTTTACGACGGGAGACATCTGGAGCTTGCGTTAGAGGATGGCATTATGTGGTGATGCCATTTGCGCTCCGCAGATCCCTGGACTTCGTCTGATCATTCTGGTGCGTGAGCCGGTCGAGTGGCTGGAGTGACTCGGACCTGTGGAAGGTCCGTGGGATGTCCATGAGGGTCCATGGGTGGTGGCACTGTACCTGGCAAATGGTCGATGGTGCAACGGCGGGGTTTTTTCATGTATTTGTGTGGAGGGTTCCTAAGATAGCTTGACATCGGAAGAAGATGCACGCAAGGATTCGCGAGTGGCCCGAAGTTGTTGTGTGCCTGTTTTCAGGAGCAATGCTGCAGATTTAATGCCTCTGAAGTCCACTTCGTACCAAGCTTCCATAAGGTTCCTAGATTGAACATTTCCTTCAAGCATTATAAAATGATTTTGGATATTTTTGGATTACAATCTCTCTCTCTCTCTCTCTATACATATATATATATACATCTATTTGCATATGGCAAGTTTCCCCAAAAAAACAAACGCTCGCGCATGACCTCCAATTTCCCTCGCCAGATCTCAGGTCCCTGTACAATCTCAGGAAGTTCGAGCAGGAAGCTCATAGCGATTTCTACGGCTTTGCTTGGCTTCTGTTGAGTTTGCCTCCGTTTTTTGACCCCAAACGGCTTCCAGCAACCATTGCTTCAATGCTCGAGGAATCCCAGGGTTGATCCATAAGCACTCTGAGAAATTCGGAAGAAACAACTCAGTTGAAATCAAGTGAGCCTGTCCCTGCTAATCATTGTTGGGCTTGCAATGCTAGATGCCATACATGCCTATAGTCTACAGATGAATCTCGACAATCCATTTGCTACGCAGGTCGTTAGATGCATTGCGCACACAAGTGCCTTGAAAGCTTTCAAGGGTCGCCTCGTTTGTGCTTCGGTCAGGTGCCTGTACCACAAGGAATGCGACACAGTACCACCACTGGAGGCGTTTGGCTTTATGCATAGCAGTGGAGCCTCAGGGCTTGGAAGTTGCTTCGATTTGCTGCTGAAAAAACTGAAGCGAAGGAGGTCACAGCTAAAACCGCTCGACTGAGTACATACCATCGCTTGAGTGTTAACTCCACACATTCAAACGGTTTTACACCGCAAATCCGATTCGAATGGTCTACTGTAATGTTGTGGTATCGTTGTCGTGTTTTTTGCATTTTCTTTTTTTAGCTTTTGCATCTAGTTCATTGCACACAGCCAAGTCGCACCCTGCAAGGACGTGATCATGAAGGGTGCCACTTTTCAGGATGTGAATGTCGAGGACCCTGCGATGAGGCGTCACGAAGGCATCATGGCGTCAGGTGGAATGTCGCATCAGGTCGCATCGTGTTTTCCAGGATCACCCAGTGGGTTCGGATCATATGTTCGACCTCTCAGTGACCACGATGACCATTGTTGCAGGGTGCATCATGCCGGTGATGCAGGTGATGCAGGTGATATCAGGTGATGCAGGTGTTTGGTTCAGTTGGGTGGGAAAACAGAGGCCATATGAGGCCATGTTTGGAGAAAACCCAAACCACCATGGACCTGCAGGGTTTATAGCCTACCAATGCCTACCAAATATATGCGTTCGAAGCTGCAGCCTTTTGAAATAATGCTTTGACAAAGGCGGCTAAAGGTAGCTACAATGCTTTGTGACCTTTTCTGTGTCGACCATTTCGGCGCGGGCTCGCAGGACGCCTTTTTATCCCGGCCTTTGGAGCATGCAGTCGTGTGCCTAGAGTTGCAGTGTCAACGGCTTGCTCACCTATTGCAACTCCAACCGCTCAAGACCACAGTCTATTCATGTCTATTCGTATTTGTTCTCAGAAGGTGACATATGTTCTCCTTGAAGTCCAATGTCATGGCATTCTTGGCATAGATGGTAAAAGAGGGCCCAGTAAGCTTAGCGATTTTGATAAATCGCTGACTGTATTTAGGAGAGAGGTCTTGAAGATACGTAGCTCCTCCACATTTCTGGGCCATACTATAAACATACTATAGACATACTGTAAACCGGATAAACATGCTATAAACATACTATAAACACATCATTTGGATTGGGATCAACATAGTCTGCAACAATGCAAGCTGCCTAGCAGCTGTGAAGCCGTGAAGCCGTGGCGAGGTTCGATTCTTTCTGAGTCGCTTGCTTCTCGTTGAGTACTGTGCTGAGCCGCGGCGATCCGGTTGGGCGATCACTGAACTTCAGCGTTTTTTTTTTCCAGGCTGTTTGGAAAGCAATGCCGTTAAGTAATGACAATGTAGCGTAGGTAGTCAAGTACGTTGCTCAATTTGTTTGGGGTCGACTTGGCTTTGCCAGTCTGGATCCGGAAAGAAGCCACTGATTTGATTAGAAACGTTTTTTTGCAGGCGAACCCAGCTGAGCAGGGCAACATTTTAGTTCACAACGTTCTGGCCTGTGGTTTGAAACATGTTTTCCTCAATATTTGGACTGGTTAGCGGTTGGCTGATGAACTAGTATTTTTCATAGGGGTGGGTGGACAATCAAGAGAGCAGGTTGATGAACTAGTATTTTGCATGAGGGTTGAAAGCACCAACCAAGCTTTCATTTGCCGCATGAGTTGGCCTTGGAACCCAGGTTTGAGTTGCTGCGAAGCCGGCCACGAGAGGCCTTCGATCTCATAACAAGCTTCCTAGGCCGGGATTCGCTTTGGCACGGCGCTTGTGGTATGTATAGACCCTCAGTTACGTGAATTTTCGAGATTCATGCCCATGATTCTCATGATTTTGTGACGTTTGCCCATGCGTATCGGGACATTGAGGGTCAAGGTACACCTTAACGACAGCTCAAAGACTTGAAGGAATGCAGCGACTGGAAACACACTGAGCTGGGCTCCCCTGGCAAGGAATCCAGGCATTTCCAAGGGACTACGTTTTCCAACGGCATGCCACTGAAGACAGGGCCCAGTCCGGAAGCTCAAAGACGGAGCAAGCAGGACCAAGGTGTCATAGCAGAGTCTAGTATCCTTGAATGTCATTCATATATGATCCCGGTTCGCGGTTCGTCAGCCCCCCCCCCCAAGGGTAAGGTCCCCCCCCCTAGTAGCCTCAGCCTCACATTTGCACGCTATTTACAGCATTTTGGAGCCTTTCCTTCCCATTTGCATGCTATTTGCAGCATTTTGGAGCCTTACCATCCCATTTGCATGTTATTTGCAGCATTTTGGAACCTTACCCTTCCATTAACATGTTATTTGGGAGCTTAAAGCATTCAAATACACCTATATACTACCAATATTACCTACATACTACAGATATACTACTTGTATGCTACCTATTTGCTGCTGACTACGTACATACCACTTATATACTTTTGTATTTCCTAAATACTACCTATATAGTAGCAAAAGGCTACTGACACTACCTACATATTTCTTACATATATCTAGATACTTATGTAGTATTTTACTTAGATACTACCTATATGCTACCTATATACTACATGATATATAATACCTATACACTACCAAAATACTACCTATATACTACTAATAATGTACTACTTGTATACTAAATATATGCTGTCTATATACTACATAATATTTACTACCTATATACTACTAAAATACTACATATATACTACTTGCATATATCCCCCCACCCCACCACCAGACCACAGGGGGAGGGGGGGACCATGACCATTGCACTTCCCCACCAGGCTATGGGTCAATATTAACGCCAACTAATGGAGGATCTACCAACCATAAGAAGGGAAAACAAAGGTTATATATTATAATGATGGGAGAACTAGGGGTACAGGGGTTTGACCCACAACCATATTTCAGCATGACTACTCGCCTTTAAACAATGTACAGCTAGTTATGCAATCATTGCTCATCAGCATCCATTGACGATCTTCTCCTGCTTGTTCCTTTGACTTTTCATGGCATTGCTGTCAGGGTAGATGTTTTTGGCCACGCGGGAGTCATGCAACCATCAGAAATCAATCGAGAATAAATCAGATTCGCACAGATTCACTATCCTGATAGCTGGTCAATCTCTTGACAACATGATTCCACTAGTGGCTATCAGCCATCATTAACTAGCCATCATATTCCTTGGTCAATCATCCGGAATTGCCACTGAGCTGCTTCATGTTGGACTGTGCACCTGGCCACTCCGCAGCATATCGGATTGTCGAGCAGATGAATGCTCTTATAACTTCCAAGCATGAGCCTGCCATTGCCAGCGAACAGAAGTCCGGAAACTCAGATGGCCTGGGGTGTTCCTAAAATTGAGAACCCAAGATGGATGGCTCAATTAAATTTACTATATTCTTTGATTCGACCGCTCACTAGCTGTAAGTTAGACTACTAGTGCTAGTAGATTTGGCTGGTGGTTTTGAACTTATTTTTTTCCTAAAAAAATGGGTTGGTTGGCTGGCTAAATGAGAACCATTCTTCATAGGGGTGGTTCAACTACCAACCAGAGATGTGTTGGAACACCTTTGCCTGTTGAGCTGTCAAAAGAAGTAGGAAGAATGAGGAAATTTCTATGTAGATCGAATTGACTTCCAGTGTGCTTTGCAGATGCAATTTGGAGCATAATATCGTCCATACTGACAAAATGTTCAAGTGGCCCGCCCCCTTCTAGGTGTTGGAGGTGTAGTGAGCTCACTGTAAACTCAGACGCTGTAAGCAAGAAAGACAGTAGGGGAAAGGGAACACACACACACACACACACACCATGCAGGTAAATGCAGATAAGATGTATAGGTGGGGTGGAAGAACTGGATTAGATTAGTCAACTACAGCCATGGATCAACATTTATCCATCAATCATGGGGACAACAAACAACAATAATACGGAATGGCATGGCTGACCCACAACCATAAAGCCCACAACGGAGGGGAGTCCGAAGGCTTGAGCGGAGCAGGGATGCGAAGTGCACATGGTGAATGGAACAGTGTGGAATAGAAGTGTTGTGCCTGCGAAGGATGTAATTATATTAGGCTTAAATATGGACTGGTATGCAGGCTCAAACAGATTTAGATGGACGACTTATATAAGTCCTTACATAGATCTGAGATAGACTTATACAGGCTTGACTCGGCTCCTATCATAGACTTAGACTTAGGCAATCCAGCAGTTCGAAGGCCCAACCCTGGTGGTTTCTTCCAAGGTGCCGGAGAGAACCTGAGGGAGTCACTGGCGAGTGGTGGTTCTCCGACGCGATCTCCGACCCAACTCGCTCGCTATTTGAGTGGCGAAAGCCAACCAGATGAGCAGGCGCTGAGGTCATGGGTTAATGACCACCGTCAACCCATTAATAATGTGGCCTTTTTCTGGGGGGATCACATGTGGCCGGGTCACCTAGCATCCCCATGATTCAGCGTGAGTTGCGTCTCAGCATCATCCTAAACACGTTGCTGCTTGGGAACCCGCTGAACCCGCCGGTCTCGGAATTACAGGTATGGTCGATTGGAATTGCTGATCCTCCACAGTTCTGATGTGTTTTGGAGTTGGGAGGATTGCATTGGGCATGTGTTTTTTTCTGTTTGCTTCTGGTGGCAGAAATGCCCTAAAGGTTGCCTTGCGGTCAGAACATTTTTTTGCATTGCCACTTTCAAGCACAAATGGCAAAAGATTCAAGATTGAAACGTTGGCGTGTTCAAACCCTCCTTTCATTCATTTTCATTCCCCTTCCATTTTTCTTCCACTTCCAATTGCCCAAGGGGAAAACGTGAGTTGCACAGGAATAGGTTCCTTGATGTTTGTTGGTGGCAGGCAGCGAGCTATGCAGAGATCACAGCGTGGCTCGGCTGCGGAGGGAGCGGTTCTGGCCGCAGCAAACTACCCTCCGCGTGGGCATAGGCCACATGATTTCAGGAAAGTTTTGAGTTGATCATTTCGGCGTATTGGATCTTGATGGTCCATGCTTGTCCCAAGAAGCGCGGGCTCTCCAAAGGTTTGAAGATGCAGCATTCGTCAAGAAACCCTATGTGTTTCGACCCAGTGAGATGTACCAAACAAATCCAAACGAGTGCCTTGACGAAGGCAAGAATCTCATTCATTTTGGCAGTTGTCGGCCACAGCACAGCTCCACATTCGACCTGCTCCCTCACCAGCACGATTTGTTTGACACATTGCCTTCCGCTCAAGCATACGAGGTAGCACCCATTAGCACCCCTGTTTTGACCCTTGGACATTCTCAGGTGGTGCCTAACTGGCATGTGCCTTGGCCGGACTTGATCGGCTCACCACCATGCATGTAAGAATGTGTTTATCTGAACATCGGGAGTTAGATGTCACGTGATGAGTATTGGCTTCGGCTGACCGAATTTAGCCTTCCACAATGACAATCTTGCCGCAGCATATCATCCTGTTTGCGTTGATGTTTGCGATCCCAAAACTGCAAAACCGGAGAAAGGAATTTGTTGGCGAAGAATTGATGACTTGTTTGCTGTACCTTCGCCAGCTCACAATTGAACCATGCGAGGGGGCACAGTAGACGTATTCCCAGGAGTGGTTGGTGGAGCGTGAATATCATCACGGCCCGGAGCCCAGCATGGGGCATGGCTCTTGCTACCAGGGACGGGGCTGCACCCCGCCGGGATGGCGATGGAGACAGCGGTGACCCTGCGAGCCTCCGGAGAGTGCCGCACGCGGCTCGTACCAAGGCAGAACAGCCGACCTTCGTGGCAGAACTGCCGGCGGGGAAGAGGATGGGAAATCTGATTGCTGTTTGCACTCAGGTTGGAATCTCGGAGCAAAGCCCTCCGTCCAACGGATTGCAGATACCTCATACGCCCCTGAATAATTACAATCCCTTCCCTCCCTTCTTTGCCCTGAATTGGACCGAATTTTGTTCACAATATTTTGCAGCGTTTTGAATGTTCCAGATTGCAGATCTACCTGTATAAGCCCCCCCCATAGGAGATCCGCGCCAGGTTCCTTGATGGTTTTTTTTGTAGTGATGACTGGAGAGAAGATTGCTAAGGCAGCGAGGCTCACTTTGTTCATGGCTGGATCTCCATTCCTGGGGACTTGTGTGTAAGACTTCATGGCCGGGGAATGATTATTAGGTCGATGCAGTTGTGTTCCCTTGTAGTCTACATGGATTTCAATGACAAGGCGAGTGCCGTTGTCATCCGTTGTCCAAGGAAATATCGCGCCCATCATTTACAAAGCTGCCACCCGCAGACGGGCTGGCAATCTGGTGGTGGCCATTGGTTGCTTTCAGGCGGTAGCCGTCTTGGCCCCAGATTTCAAGCAGTTGCCGAGTTCCAGTGGTGGATCGCAGAATCTGGAAGATGTTCAGATGTTTAGCGGTGCCGTGCTACTATGGTTGGATTCAGCCCAAGATTCATAACGAATGATGTGACAGTTTTCCCTGTGCACTTGGCCATGAACTGCATGACCTGAGCACCACTGGCATAAAGTTTGCCAAGTCAAGTTGATCAAGTGGCGGATGCCAAGCTTAGCCAAGCTTAGCCAAGCTCAGCCAAGCATTACAGTTGAGTTGGCCAAGCTTCACAGATTCTACAATTGAGGTCCTGTCACTCCTGGCTACGATGGTCTTGTGGCATTCAACACCCATCCTGCTGCTTTGCACAGTTCTGGCCGGCAGTGTAGGCCTGGCAAAGCAGCAGCTGTGTGGCAGATGCCGTTGTGCAACCAAGGGCTCTTCAGGAGGGTTGGCAAAAATCTTTGATAGAGAAGTTCTATCTATCTACCTATCTATTTGCCTATCTATCTATCTACCTACTATCTATCTCTCTATCTATCTACCTATCTATCTACCTATCTATCTATCTACCTATCTATCTACTTATCTATCTACCTACTATCTATCTCTCTATCTATCTACCTATCTATCTACCTATCTATCTATCTACCTAT
This sequence comes from Symbiodinium kawagutii, assembly GCA_009767595.1. NCBI lineage: Eukaryota > Dinophyceae > Suessiales > Symbiodiniaceae > Symbiodinium > Symbiodinium kawagutii. The sequence continues at coordinate 254,756 of VSDK01026858.1, forward strand.
CTATCTACTTATCTATCTACCTACTATCTATCTCTCTATCTATCTACCTATCTATCTACCTATCTATCTACCTATCTATCTATCTATCTATCTATCTATCTATCTATCTGTCTACCTATCTATCTATCTACCTACGTATATATCTATCTATCTACCTATCTATCTAGCTATCTGCCCAGCTATCTATCCATCTATCTATCTTCCTATCTATCTATCTATCTATCTATCTATCTATCTATCTATCTATCTATCTATCTATCTATCTATCTATCTATCTACATTATCTACTTATCTATCTAGCTATCTATCTATCTATCTACCTATCTATCTACCTATCTAGCTATCTATCTATCTATCTATCTATCTATCTATCTATCCATCTATCCGTATATATAGTTGGTATATCCCCTATCATTGTTGGTTATGATCCCTTGTTATTATAACCAGTTCCCAAACTGGCGTGAGAAACCCACCATGACTAGTAGTTGTTGAGCTATTGTTGTTGCTTATCCATGCTTATCCCCTATGTTAACCATCGTAATCCATGGCTATATCTGTCATAATCATCCCGCCTATTTGGTGCGACAACTGCGCCCTGTCACAGGTTGTATGAGCAGTGTGACCTACTGGGCTCACGTGGCCCAACGACCTGCTAGCTGCGTGCGAGCGATGAGTCCCTTGGTCGAACGGAGTCGGCCCCGTGGTCCGGGTGGATCCGGGACCACCAAGCAATCCAAGCAACCACCAACGAGTCACCAACCAGCAACCAGCAGAAGGACAAGGACGATGAACGTCAAGGAACATCAAGGAACCAATTTCCACCAATGGTATACATTGGTCATATAAGTTGTACAGATAACAAATGGGGACCCATGGGTTCGGTCACTGGCAACCAGGCAACCATAGGAACATGACCAACCTCCAAGTGCGATTCTTCATGTCTGTGGTTAAATCTGTCGCTGCCTTGCTGCCTAGAAGAACTTTGAAGGGGAGGGGTCTCACCACATATCTGCGAAATATCCTATCACTTTCCGATTATATGGATATACATGGTTTACAACCATCATTCCAGGCGAAACCTATCTGTTTTGTTGGCGACAGTTTTTGCAATCAGTTTTTTTTTTCGTTTGCTGGCGCTTGGCGGGACAGCGCGCGAGGCGTCGGAATGACCTTGGGCGGACTTTTGGCCACTGGCTTCGCGACGTTGTATCTTGCCCAATCGCCAGGCGATCAACAGGTCATCCATGGTCATCCATGGTCATCCAGCCTCAGGAGCAGTGCAAAGTAAGGAGAGTCGATGGTCATCAGCTAACTTCTCGCAAAGGAAGCTGCAATATCCTTCAATGACATCATGGGTTGTCATGATTTTCTGGTGGGTGGTTTTAATTGTTTTTTGTTTTCCCAAGTAATTCTGAAAACATGGTTGGTTGAAAGTTGACAAGCATGTTTTTCATGACGGAGTAGTTCAACCACCAACCCGTTCCGCACATGGCACTGCCATGCAGCTTCAGTGGGCTCAGGCAACTGGGAGGCCGAAAGCAAGGGCAGCCCAGATTCTCAGCAGAAATTTTCTTCCTCCTTGCTGCTGTCATGCAGGTGCCTTGCGATCACCAGTTCCATCATTGAGAAAGTGGACGTCTCCCCAGCCGTCGGGGCAATGGTACATTGACCAGCCAGTTTTGTAGCAAAACTGGCGCGTAATTTACTTTTTGAAGTATGGATGGCTTGTCACAGAGACAATTGTGGGACACCCTGGCAAAAAGATTTGGGTGCTTTATTGAAATGGGATATCATAAATGCCACGGAGCAAAAAATGGCCTATGATTTGTCCACTACTCCAACCATCATGTTTTGGTATACCTGCCTACTTTGATATGGACATTTTCGACAACACTACTGGTTCATTACTATGATGACAATGACAATTATCCTAGGATCTGATTCGGATCGCATAATTTTCGCACTTGTGGAAAACCGCAAACTCGAAGGTGCTTGTGGTTGGAAGTGCTGAAAAAACATGAAGTACACATGCACAATCATTTGCAAAGGATCTGTTCAAAAATCCATGGAAAATCCATTAAAGATTTGGAACAGTTCGTACAGCACCTCCCCAGAATGGCTTGGCACATCCAAGAAATCAGGGGGTTTGCCGCACTGGGTCAGCTCTCCATGGCTGCACAGGCTGGCCAAGCTGCCATGTTCGTCTGGCGATCTGCAAAGTCTGCGAGCCACGGAGCGCACGTTGCAGATGACACGGGCGATCATGCTGCCGCAGCTCAGCCAGGTCCAGCAGTGGCGTTGAATGGTTGACATGGTGGTTGGATATGGTTGGATGCTTGGTGGATGGTGGTGAGTTCATGGCGGTTAATGATAGCGCACTGTTCGCGATGATGGTTCGGGTTGGCCACTTCAACCAGTATCAGCATGGGTTCATCTTGAATCTCAGGCCCCTCAGCTGCACTGACAACAATGAGTCACAGGGAGTCACAGGTCGAAGTTGGCCCGGCCTTGGTGGTGTCGCCAGGCGAAGCTGACGCGGCCTGTGCGAGAGGGAAGGAACCTATGCCTCGGATAGTGACTTGTCCCTATCACAGCGGAGGATCACCGTCGTGTCCAGTGTAAGTTGCAGTAGGTTGATGCCGATTGTGTTGCTGCATGGAGGAAGTCCGTGTTGCATCTTGGAGCTTCAGCATGGCTGATAATGATTTTGCAATGTACCAAACGCAGGATAAGAAACAAGAAAGAGAAGGAAGATAATCAACCAAGCATGTTTAAGACAGACAGGACACAAGAGAAATGCAAGGATCTTCTGCAAGCGCAGTGGCGCAGGTGGTTGCTTTGTTCAGAATCCCTTGGTGACCGAGGCCAAATTCCTGATGGCTGGTTGCTTCGTGGTGTATGCCACCACCTACATCATGCCCACTCTGATGCCTTTCATGGCCCATGGCTAAGAACTTGGCGCGGCCGAGCTCCTGAGTCGTTTCTTTGCAGTTGATTCCATGTGCTTTCACTACAAGGTAGAAGTAACCTCTTGGATCCCCTTAGTTACTTGCGAGATCGCATCAGGGTCAAACATTGGCATGGTGCGAACTAGCTCGAGCACTTAGGCGGGTCATTTTCCTGACAAGACGGCAGCTCGGCAATTTGAGAGGTAGGTCGCTGTTTCCCGCTGCGAACCTGCGCTTGGTATGCAAGTGTGGCATCCTTCTTTACAGATCAGAAGGTTCCTACGAGGTGGGCCCCCAACCATTCATAAGTTGGTTTATAAGTCATTTCACTGGGGTTACCTACCAGGTATAGGGGGTTAGAACCCAACATTACTGGGGGCCGACCTTCTGTGGGTGTTAGCCAACCTGCTTCAGTGTAGCTTCGCAAGGCGTGCGTGTCTGAGGAAAGCCAGCAGCTTCTGCTCTGTATGCAGGTCCTGCAAAATGCAGGAGCTCAGGGATTGTCGGCTAGCCAGCGAGTGCTGGCAGGGCACCAACGAATCCAACGTGGCTTCTCCACGTTGGATGTTTGACTTCACAAGTTTCATTTGATTTGGCCTGACCCGTAGAGGGTTGATTCAATGGCACCTTGAAGGGGATGGGAAAATCTTGTGCCACTGGCAGCCTGACATCCAGAAATCTGCTGAAATGCAGGAGCAGATCGTGCTTAATGGATGTCAGCCTGTGTTTTTACAAGGTAGTTTACGGGGATATGGGGATCGTCATCGGAAACACTGACCAACTTGCAGAACCAATGCTATCACCATAAGATATCATAAGATGCCAAAAGGTGCTGGTTGGTGGTTTTATAAACATTTTTTATTTTCCCTATTAATTATTAACAAATGGTTGGTTGACAAGCATATTTTGCATAGGGGTGGTTCAACCACCAACCAGGATGCCATAAGCTGAGCATGCAGCACAGCATGCAGGAGATGTGCTGGGGCGCTTGTCGACGGTGTTGGTGCGAGAGAACCGACTGATTCTCATGATTTGGATGTTGCTGCTAGTTGTCCGGGGCCTCAAATGAAGCCGCACTAGATAATGGCAGGTGCAGGATACCAAAGGCGCACATCTCTAAGCTAGAGCAGCCCCAGAAAGGAAATTGGGCGAAGTGGAACTTGTTTCTTTTGGCGGAAGATCAGAGCAAGCAAAACCATGACTAAAAAAGTCGATGCACAACGTTTTTTTATAATTTCTATATAGCACACTAAAGCGCTGCGAATTCATCTCCTGACAGAGATGGCGCCAGTTTTCTCCTCTCAGATTTTGCAGAGACTCCTGTGGTGAGGCTTCCTTCCTGGCTTCGGTGCTCTCAGCAGTGCAGAATGTTTCAACTGTGCTCCTTGGCTAAGGATTCCCAGCACGCCCCCCCAACCATCCGACGGGGTTATGGAAGGGACAACTTGGGCGTGCAGCATGGACAAATCATGACAAAAGTACATTTCAGACATTGCCAGGCCACTGTCACCATCTCATGGCCGACGTTACATGCGTCACACTATCTATCCTGCAAGACATCGGCATGTGAGCTGTGTGCAACAGCGAGTTCATCAGTCAAAATATGTCAAAATGAACTGCGGACTGATCGTGCCCAGCCTGAGGCTTCAATACAACGGGGCAATTCTGGTGCTGCCGGTGATTTGTGGTCTTTTCTTTTTCTCACGAGGTTTATTGGTCAGCGCCTCAGTCTCCCCAACGGGGTCCCTCAAACGCGTAGTGGGGACATTGGTTGGATACTGTTGGATATATGATATGTATATGTGTCAACTTAGATCCATCCTTAGTATACTGCTGCTTCTGATGTCTTACAATTCATTGCCTACTGCACCCTATTGCCCAATTTGTCCCATGTTAGTTCCCCCAAATAGCATCATGAAATCATAAAACACGTGGTTGGTTTTGCGAAGTGTAGTTTTAAACAACAATTGATGCAATCCATCGAAGCTACCAGTTGTTCGTTGGTTACTGCAGGCGTCATAACCTGCTGCCAGCATAAAGCCATGACAGGTGGATTGCCTGTTGATCAGCCACTATGGGCGTAGGATGATTCCTGCACCATGGTACTGCAGCCCCTTCCTTGATGTCAAGCACTGACGGCAAGACTGGCGTTGCAGGTCACTACCTTTTACCTCTACGCTCGAAACATGGGCCCGAAAGAAATGGTGCCCTGGACAGGGAGCCTGTGAGACATGGGATTTGGAGAATGGTTGGATTCTGCACTGTGCGCCCTTGCTGAGTTGTGCCCCGTTTCCCCAAAAGCCAGCATTGCAAGGGGCGAACGCGTTCTGCCAGACAGATTTGGTGCGGCATGTGCGTGCAACGTGCTGTGTTTCTCTGTTTTTGACTATATAAGCAGTTTTTTAGGATGTTTTTTTACCTGTAAGCCTTAATTTAGCATAATTTAGCCGCACTCTGCAAATTGCGGTGCCCGAAATCGGACTCTAAATTCACAGGTGGACCAATCCCGACCACATGCATTTTCAGACAAATTCTGCCGTAAGGACAAGCCCCACATACCAAATCTACTCTTCCAATACTGTGTATGTTTTGTTCTTCACTTTTGAAGTCCGACAGGCTCTCAAGACACATCAGTGAACAGATGTCCAATATGAAATCTTAGAGAGAGTCGCCACTTGTCATTCAAAATGTATAAGTCAAAATGAGTCAACTATTCTTCAACGCATTCAAGTGGATAGTTTTGTTCACATTTCAAAAGTAGCCAATCAGGCCAGGGTATCCAGAAAAAAGAGTGCTAGCAGCAAACTATCAAAACATATCAAAACCATAGCTCACCAATGAGCACCCATTCTAGCTAACCTTGACCCTACTTGTAGTAGCAACCATACCCCCAGTAGCTAACCATAACCCTAGTAGCTATAACCATCACCCTAGTAGCAGTTGACTCCTTCTGACGGCTTCTGACGGTGAGGTGCAAGAGATCACCGAGAACATGGGCTTCTGCGGCCAAATGGGCGCTCTGATCGCGAACTTCGCAGCGTTCGTGGCAGTGTTCACATGACACATGGAGCGCCTGCCCAGCTGCCAACGTGTTGAAAACGGTAAGGATTCTGGATGACTCATGGATACCCATTCATAGTAACTTCAGCTGAACAAAGGCCAAGAGTGTAACCCTAATGGTCCTAATGCTTAGCAAATCCGAGCTGGAACCGAATTCTGGGTCCTGCTCAAGAAGGAAAACATATAACTTTTGGAGAAAATGAACGGCCTCCTCCCAGTGGCAGTTTGCCCATCGGCCAGCTTAGCGTTTAGGCGGGCGTCGGAGCCTGTTTCGTACATTGTTTGAAGTGCAGTGATGCAGATCTTAGTCTTCCACTTTCATAAGCCAAGCTGGCAGACGGACGTGAATAATTCAAGAAAAGCTCCTTGATCAACTTTCTGGATATTTGCACGAGCAACAAGCCGCCAGTATTATCATGCTCGGACTCCTGATGTGAAAGTGGAAGCCTATGAGAGCAGGCCATTTCACTGAGAAGGCTGCTTGAGCCGCCTCAGGTGGTCAGAATCGTTGGTTGCGGGCGAGAGGAGCCTGGGTGAGACTGCAAGTCTCACAAGATGATAGCACGTCAAATTGCACAGCATTCAGGGCAAAAAAGGTAGCTTCAGAGGTTGATGACAAGTTGATGATGTCAATATTAGCAATTCTTAGGCCATGGGTTGTGGTTCTTGGGTAGTTACTACTGTCGGTCGCTTGGAAGACCTTGGCACCTCTCGAGACTCCCCAAGTGAGGAGAGTGCGCTTCGTTGCTCGTCGCCACAACTGATAAAAGTTACGTCGACTGAGTGGCTTTTAGAGGAGAATCAATGGGACCTTTCATGACCTCTCTTCACGGATTTGGCAATGGAGCCTGAATCCTTTTTTTTAAATCTTTGAATAACTTTCCGGGGTCTCATTGCTTATCATTGCTTGGTTTACTGTTTGAACGTTCTTTCCAAGGGGTTGGCAGCGTCGTGACTGCACCAAGGTACGAAAGCCTCGGTCAGCGAGTCAGCCTTTGTTCAGAGTCTCGCCCCTAGCATTCCAAAGTGACACGTGATATGCTTTGGTCTTGAGTACTGGCCACTCCTGGAAGGGTTTATATCTGACAACGTTTTGGATGTCTTTCGAGTTAGTTAGTTAGTTGAAGATATTACCTGGCTCTTGTTCAACCTCCGGTATATGTCAATACTTGTTGTTGGCTCGGTCATTGGTGAGTATTGTTTATGCATCTCAACAATACTGCCCCTTCCTTGTCATGATAAGAAGTCATCGATACCCATTGTTATATCGCCATTCCAGGCCTTTAAAGCACGTCCTGCAGACCTTCAAAGAGAGGCTTGCAAGGACCGCAATGTGCTGATGATGCTGTGTATGAAAACGGTTGAAAACTTAGAACCAGCAGTTGGTTGCAGGTGTTTGTGGGTATTTTGGCTGCTTATGTGGTCAGATTTGACTTTCACACTCACACATATACAACTTTAACTTCGTGTGTGTTCTTTGATATGCTCATCTAGATGTCCATTTATTGGTCCACCCTTAGGGAGGATTTTGCACTGGCTCGTTTTTGTTGGTGGTCTGCGGTAAGTGGTCCTGTCAGTCATCGAGCTTCATGGCCATGGGATGTACTAGGAGCAATGAGCACGGTCGGCTGGCGACACTGTTGGCAAAGGCCGAAGCCGTGTCAATCCGTTTGGAGTTGGAATTAATTTTGTTTGGAACTTACTTGATTTGTTTGGAACTTATATACCTGAATTTGGTTGGAATTGGAACCGCTTCTTTGGAACTTACTGTAAGTTTGGAGATGCTTTGGAGTTGCGGCATGTTGAGGACCAAGATCCCCCAAAGGATTGATGTGGAATAGGCTCAACGATCACGAGTTCGTAGGATTAGGCACTGTCAACTCATGATTTCTCTAAAGGTTAGGTGTTTCAAGCTGCATATCAGGTCGTGGCAGTTCTGGATAGCGCTGCCACATGCTGCCACGCTTCCAAGCCGTTTTTAAGCTCGTAGAATCTGTCTCCTCTTCTTTCCGCTTTTCGTGGCTCATGATCAAATATGGCCATGGAAACTTGGCAGCCTGCAGCCGTGGTAAGCTTACCCAAAGCTGATGGATGTGGATGGTGATAGACGGTGGTAGTAATGAGGATGGCCGTGATGAGAAGTGTGATGATGAAAATGAGAATGATGACGAAGATGCGGTCAACCACGGACAACCCCAATTCAGCCCCCCAGGTTTGAAACCACACACACACACACATTTATCCACAGTTATAGCATTATAGCCCCATGGTTCTCCACAATGGTTTCATTCTTTGAAACATTCTCAAGTTCATGACATTTCCAAACCCAGCCCCCAGAAATCCTAGAGATCGCTGTGAAAATTGGGCCCGGACATGCCCGAACCTCAATCTTTTCACAGCGAGACTTCCGCTGGCGTTTGGGCAGAGGAAAAGAAAAAGGTGAGAGAAAGAGAGAGAGAGAGAGAGAGAGAATTTCTTTTTGGTGAGCCGGTGTGCCACCACCATGGACAGCCCTTTGCAATTCATTGCAAATTGGGAACTGGAGATTGGTAGACATGAGGTTTACGGTCTACCTCCGTTGCCAACAAGAATCCATTTCTTGCAAGACCCATTGGCAACAAACCCATCGGCAACAAACAAATACAAACAAACATGTCGAGCTGGCTGGTGGTTAGGAGGCAGCTGCTTGGGGAAATCCTGTTCTATCCCTTCAAAGGTGGAGCGAGGCCAGGAGCTACACGAGTGGCCGTTACTGTTGCCAGCAATGCCGGTGTCGCTCGAGCCGCCAAGGAACCTGGGGAATGGCAGTGCTTTGCAAGCTCAAGGGCTCGGTCATTCCCAAAGCTTTAGTTTGGTCCATTCCCTGTGCTGCTTTGATGCTTGGCGCACCGCTTCCGGTTTCCCAAATGGGTGTTTCTCAAGCCGTAGGGGTAGCCCAAAAATGGTTGGTTGGCTGGTTTTTCGAGATGATTCAAAATGATCATTAATGGATGTTTTGGGGGGTCCACCTTTGTTTTAGAACCCCCTGAATCTCTCAGTTCTGCCAGGAAGCCTCCCGGGTGTGTTTGATGGTGTCCATCCGTGCCCAGCTAGCTACGCATGTTGAAGGATATCAGAACCCAACCTCCGCTCCGCTGGACTGAGGACAGCTGTTATGCATATACTCTGGCGTGACAGCATGGCAGAAGCTATGGGAGGTGGCGAAGGTATCGACACCATTTGGTCCGGGTACAACTTCATTCTTGGCTTTTTGATCGTTTTCCGCAGCATCCTGGTTGAATATGAGTGGCTAATCTCGAATCGCCCTGTTGCAGCCAGCTCACCAGTTTGCATTGTTGCAATCAGATAATGTATTGTGGCCGCTGGGGGTAGCACTTTTCCATCCAAGAGATAATGCACATGTGAATGCAGGCGGGGTGGGATGAAGGGAAAATGTGGCATGACTGTAGCATTGCCACCAGTGGCCCCCAAACTGTTAGCAAAGGAGCTCATAGCGAGATTCTGTGTCTCAAGTGTCCTTCATGCTTGTCCTAGCGAGGCAACCAAGCGTACTCGCGTTTTTGGGAAAGTGTGACTTGACATCAAACAGCGTGAGAGCCAATGAGGCAGCTGGGTTGGATGGCTAGATGCTTGTATGCTTGATTTGCCAGGCGATTTGCTTGGCTTATAGAGAGAGAGAGAGAGTTTGTTAGCTGTGCACTAGAGGAGCCACAAGCTTCAGATGCATCAAAAAATGTGGAGCATGCAGCATCAGCTTCTTGTCAACAGCGACTGCATTTCCAGCCCAGGTGACCCTAACACACAAGATCCGTGGGCAATGGACCAATGCATACAGCAACGTGGATTCAATGGCGCCTCGGGGCTCGCTGTCATGCCTAGTGCAAAATATGTTCAGACTTTGCACGAATGTGGCGTCAAGATGCGAAGGGCGTAGGTATATTTAAGGCGATGTTAAGTGCCTTTTAATTTTCGAATCGAACCGCGCCAATCATAATCAAACATAATCATCAACAAGAAAATGCAATGCAATGTGTTCCATCATGCTGACGGACAGGTCCCGTTTGAAATTCATGATATCGTCCGGTCCCATTGATGCTCAACGGATTTCTTTGCAAGGCGTGACCAGCGACAAGAACAATTTAGCAAGGCATGATGAATCAGAGTTAACAACGGGAAATTATGATTTTCATAGTCATGGGATGTCATGGCTCTAGTTATGATCAGCCAGGCGGATCTACGAGGAAGGATTCCCAGATATCAGTAAACCCCGATGTCCCTAGGCCTTAGTGGTCAATTTGTGCTGCTGGGTCGACTCCATCCCCGGAGAAATCACAGAGAGATGCGTTCCCTGCAGCAGCTCAGGCATGCTCTTGGCCTATTGTTCAACGGATCCTGCCAAGCAAGAACTTGTCGATCACTTTCGCAGCTTGACTGCAATCCCATGGTGACATTTGTGGCATGTCCTGCAGCTTGTATGGATGATATTGACGGCAGAATGAGTCGTTTCAAACTAGAAATTGCATTATAAGATTTCATTGGAACCCCGGTTGGTGGTTTAAACAATTTTTATTTTCCCTAGTACTTATTAACAAATGGCTGGTTGACTGTGTTTTTTTGATAGGGGTTCAAACGACCAACCTGACACTGTCTTGATTCGGGTGGCTAAGTTCATGTGGCCTCATTTTGAGCACCTCCTTCTGCCACAGGATCGGGGGATGGGATGAATAAAGGCTTCCTGAGAGGACATGGGCCACATGAACCACAGCATAACTGGCCTATAGATTACCGACATGCTACATTATTCATTCTCCACGCAACAGCGATAGCTCACTATTCCAAAGGAAACCAAAAACAAACAAAACATTGATTTTCGCAGCGAAGGGCCTGCAAACGTTGCAATGGAGACGTTGCAACAGCTCTTTTTGCTGGTGCACATGACTTGAAAGTCTCTTGATGTCTTGTATATATATATATATACATGGTGACTTTCTTTGATCCATTCCTGCCGTGGCGCCACCACATTACTTTGTCGCTTGAGGCGAATATGTGTTGAGATTGATGAGCCTCCTGCATTGCTACGCCCTTCATCAGGCCATGGGAAGACAGGAGCCGCCATGGGAAGATGTGCTGAAAAGGCAAGGTCAATAAAATAAAGACGTCAAAAAGGAAGCGCAAAGCGTCTTGAGCCATGACGCTCACATAGTACATTCTTGCTCTCTTGATTTGCAGAAATCAGATGAACAACAATGCATAGTGAACAGGATTTCTTTCATGGCATGCACACGAACGTGCACACAGACACATGTTTATATATTGCGGCTGCTCAAAATCTTAAAGCTATGGACCGCCACGTGACCTCAACACCCGCTTGCATGCCGCTTTCTCCAGTTTCAGAAGCGGCGGGAATCAGAAGCCTGTGCTCCTTCCACACCTCGCGGATCGCCTCGCTCCATGGGTTTTCCAACAGCACGTGTCAAATTATGAGGGCTTATGATGTTCAATTATGTTCAACTATAGGGGGATAATGACCAACTGTAAAGAAAATACGTTTGGAAGGTAGGTTTGAAGCTGTTTCACTTCGCAAGGCTGCTTGTCCCTTCCCTAATTATGCATGTACGTTTTGGATTATTTGATGGCTGTTCCACTCGAGATGCAGCGGCATGTGATGTCTATGTTGATTATGTGGGATGATGCCAAAGTACCAGCTGAAGGTGTACAGGGCGCGGGCCCCATATTATGCAGTCAGACCATGACGCATCATAATCCGAGCATATGATATGTGCCTTGCAATGTAGTATGTCGAACTTGATCATATCTACTTGCACCTACTTGCAGTATCTACCTGTCATGCGTGTCAGTCATGCCTAATCATATCATGCCTATATTTTCTTACATCTATCTATTCTTATCCATTGAAGGATGATAGCCTGAATAACATGCAGTGTGGGGCATTTGTTGTAAGTGCAGAGGGCGAAACCAGCGCAACGAAATGATCCAAGAGCTACGCTCGTTAACATTCCATTGTTTCCCTTTTTGTGGGAAACTTGGGGGTGGTGGTTGGATGTTCTAGAAAGCTTCGACAACTTGCTGTGACATATGCCTGGTGTGTAGTCAAGCCGCCATTCTGCCAGCACCTATCTATTGTTGTAGCTGGCATCGCAGGTTTGCGAATTGGCAGATGATCGCTTGGAAGTCATCGACTTGAGTGGCCTCAGTCCTGATTCTAGTCCAAAACATGTGCGTCATAGGCACTCATATTTGTTGGCCGCCTTAGGCCTGTGCAGCACGTGCTGCGACATGATACTACTCAACACTCATGTTTTTGATGGCTCTCGGCATCTGGCATCATCCAGCCCATGCTGTTCAACTTTTCACTGGGAAAAGGAGATTCATGAAGGTGAAATTCGCACACTTTGTGAGGACACTGTGGAATATTTGCACTCCTGCGAAAGTTCCGACAGGTGCAGTGTTTGCAGTGGAGTGGTGTGGGTTCGATCGTGTTCGGAGCCAATGGTGGTGAGAAAATGTGACAGCATGCAGATACAGTATGTAGTGAGACACGATACCAAACTCCATCATGTCAGCTTTGACTTGCTGCGAGCTGCTCGTCAAGTGCCTGTGCTCTCCAGGGCTGAGACGGTGATGCTTTGGATCGAGAAACTCATTGTGGAAAGCGATCAGAATAAGCAGCTCGTCATCAAAATGACCTACATTACCATTGTTTGCCAATGAATGGAATTGCTATGTCACAATGTGATTGTCGTCAGGCTTGAACGGAGAGCCACATGGCCACTACGAATTGATATCGCCAAAGGAGCAGCAAGAAAAAGCGCATCAACCGGACAGCAAGTTAACCAGAACGAATGAAATTACTCACGGCTGCCACCGGTGGAGCATGTATATAGAGCATAACAACAATAGAAAGTGGCAATAACAACAACGACGACAGCAACAACCTGCACAACAACCGCAAAAACATAAAATGCAGACCTCAACATTCCATAGCAAACACATGCAAATACCACAGGCAGATAACAGCAGCAGCACTAGCAACAGCAACAGGCACAAAATGTGGGCAGAATGTGTGGAAGGAGAACACCTGAGAACTAGAGAAAACAAATGCTGCGAGAAACACTGTGATTGCAGCCAGCCTTTTCATTCCTCCGTCAGTAGCACTGATACGACAAGCATGTGTATGCGGTGCGCTGCTCCTTTCGATACCAGAGTAGATTAACCATGCAACATGGAAAGAGATTCATAGGACTTCATAGGATTTCATGGGCATATTTGGCACTACATTTGCGAGCCGCCTTTCCCATTCTCCGCTATCGCAAGCTGAGGCTCTTTGCAGTGGCACCACCGATCCTTTCGAGGGTCTTTACAGAGTTGTCGGGAGGTACTCAGGCTGCAGAGCTGGGCTATGGTAGATGCAGCTGCTGTGCTAAGTAGTGCCCACATTGAGCAAAGGTATGCAAAGGTAACAATAAGCATGATGATGATTGATTAACAACTGATTAAAGTACTTGTGTCCTTGCACTTGCTCTTTTTCAGGCTGAGGGCAAAACGAAGTTGTGAAGCCAAGTCCATTGATTTGGCCCATTCAAGGGTGGAGCGGTGGAGCCTTTTTTCTATAGTCATCAGACGTCCTACAAGCCCCGGGATGGCCCAACAACATCCGGGAACACTTCAAGCGCAGCCAAGGAATGGTGAACATTGCCGAGTTGAGGAAAGTCACCGAAGTGCCATTTCCCTTCCCATATGCCCAGTTTCTTGCTTCAGAATAGTCATGAAACTGAGCTGCATTCAGCTTCGACAACCTGATCGGGCTGCCAGTTGAGTCAACAGCAGCACCTGTTGAGCCAAGGTTTGTTTTCAGCTTTGACAACCATAGCAGGTCAGTTGAGTAGAGCAGCACTCTTGTTGAGCACCCAGGTTTCTCTCCTACATGATGGTCCTGCAGTGGTTGGCCAGTCCAGTTGTCGCCTGCCAATTGGTCTCCAAATGGTGGTGGGCGGCCTCAGCTACGTGGCTACTCTCCACATCATACTGGACCTTGCACCCTGGCGAAGCCAAAGATGGCACCATTTTAGGTTGGAAGCGCGGCTCTCCTGACTAACCAACAGGGGCAGGTGGTTCCACAAAGTCCCAGCCATCCTTTACCGTGAGCATTAAGCATCATGAGATCAACGATAGTTCCTGTCACTACGCAAGGTTTGCGACAGGCGAGGATGAGGTTTGCACAAGAGGGGTTGGGCAACGCCTCGAGGTTTTACATTGCCCAAGAGATCGACATGCCATTCGGAGAAGACGCCAATGACTTGCCTGTTGAGCTCCTGCAACACGAGTTCAACGAGAATTTGTTGCACCTATCCTCGCCGCTTGGAGCTGACTTGAGTCCATGTGCTTCGACCTAGTACTTTGATGTACTTGGGGTGATGCTACTGCAACAATTACTGGCTGGTGGTTTTTAACATGTTTTCCTTGTAGTTATTCACAAATGGCTGGTTGACTAAACTTTTCCATAGGGGCTGAAGCCATCAGCCAGATTGTTTATATCTAAGGAGATTTCCTTGCAAATGGGTGTTGTTGTTTTGCAATTGGGTCTCACAAAGCGCTCTCTTTTTCCCGAAGATGCTCATCAGCTCATCAAATCAGCCATAGTGATCCACACCTGCCACGGGCAACAGTGTGCATTCTATGGATGGATTCTTCTGTGGATGAGTGCATTGCCATGGGCAACAGTGCATTCTATGGATGGATTCTTCTGTGGATGAGTGCATTGAACGCTCCTTTTTTCATCTTTCATGGAGAGCGCGCTTGAGTTTGGCCAGCTCCTTCAACGCTTCCTGCTTCTGAGGGACCGCCAGCTGGACTTGGTACTTCAAAGATCGGTTCTCGTTGCTCAGGATATAGTTTTCATGGCAATC
>VSDK01026870.1:13129-36009 GCA_009767595.1 Symbiodinium kawagutii
TAACACTTTGAAATTAATTCGTTTGCCTGAGTAAGGATCGGTGGTGGTACCTCTTTGGGTCCCTGTGTTGTCTTTTCTTTGTCTCTTTTGGCCTTTGTGTGTTTTGACTTGCCAGCTGACCCAAACTTTGCCAGTTTGTGTCAGGAGTTGCCATAGTGTATCATAGGTAGTAGTAGTCAACTCATCTTGTAGGACTGTATAGGATATAGGACGACTAGGAAGCCACTAGAGGCCGTAGTTGTAGTATCTTGATAGTTAGTGAGTGATCTTGATTGTAGCTTCTTTTGAATCTTGAAGCTTGGAAGTTCTTTTGTCTTTTTAACTTGACTTGAACTTGCTTCGAGAAGAAGTTGAACTCTAAGAAAGAGTTTGGAAGACTGAAGTCGTTTGAAGATCTTCTGAAGGAAGATTGAACTTGAGACGTTGCTGAACAGATACCGGTTTGGCTCAAGAACCCGGGTGAAAAAGATCAGCTGCGCTGCTCTGCGTTTTTCATTAATCTTCAGTGGTCATTCTGCACGTAAACTACAACATATGCACAAGGTGAGACAGTGACACTCCGCACTCACGCATCTCAGAAGGCGTTCAACTCGGCATCGTCTTCATCACTCATCATATCATCACAAAAGCCACGAAGGCTCTCTCAAGAATTGCCAAGTGATCACTCCCTAAGGCAGGCCAACAGGTAATGCGCAAAGCCTTTGCAACTTCGTACAAAGAAGGTCGGAAGCAAAAACCACAACCAGCCGACCAAACCAAACCAGCAAACCAACCTAAGCTGCAAATGTCAGTTTTGCCAACGTGTCGACCCATGTCTATAGAGTCATGTTTGGTAGATACTTGCATAAGCGATGATCTCTTCGGCAAGCAGTCTTGGTGGAGTTGTAAGCGCAGGACAGAACTCTCTGGCTTTGCACGTGTACTTCACATTTGAGGCATGTGGCGTGTTTGAACGCCGCTGCCAGGCCACCGCCAAGTCACCGTGCAACACGTATTAAGAGCTGATCGAGCTGCGTTTTTGTATGGCTGAGAAATTAATTGCTCTCAAAAGGAATGCTCGCAATGAACCGCCTTCGGAGCAGATGTTGGCCACTGTTTTGGCTCACAGATTGGAATCAATCACAAATGGCATCCTTGCTTGATATGTCCAACATTACTTTTTGACCTTCTTAATCCTTCCAATCAAGATCCGATCAAATCTTTCATTGCGTCACCTCTTTGCGTTGACGTGCGTTTTGCGCCTCCCTGTGGTACTGCCAGCAGAGCCAGGCTGATTGAGCCTTGTGGCCGATACAATCCCCAGTAGTCCACAGCTTGGAATCCCAATGGTCTTCCTTCCTTGACAAGAGACCTTCGCGCTCGTGTGTTGTTGGCAAAGTCTTTATATGAGGTGACTTGCAAACTCGTTCATTCTTCGCTATGATCACAGTGTCCAATGGTCATGTAAGTACCCTGGCTGAAATTTCATGTGGGATACTGCTCACTTGCGCGATTACAAAAAACAGTTGAACATTTCCAAAACAACTTTTCACCATTTCGCTACGGCAGTGCTTGTTGAAAATTCGCTTTCTGAAATCTTTCGGATCCTTTTGCAGCATTTTACATCTTCGCACTTACCATGCTTGCCTGCCAGGGATGAACCTTTCTTTGTACGAAGTTGCAAAGGCTTTGCGCATTACTTGTTGGCCTGCCTCAGGGAGTGATCACTTGGCAATTCTTGAGGGAGCCTTCGTGGCTTTTGTGATGATATGATGAGTGATGAAGACGATGCCGAGTTGAACGCCTTCTGAGATGCGTGAGTGCGGAGTGTCACCTGTCTCACCTTGTGCATATGTTGTAGTTTACGTGCAGAATGACCACTGAAGATTGGGGTTCTTTTGGGGTTGGTTTGGTTGCGGTTCTTTGTTTGTTTTCTGGTTCTGGTGTTGATTTGGTTTGGCTGGTTGGTGGTGGTTTACCCCAATGGTCATTTTGCATTAATTGAAGATCCTGCGATCTTTGACTTAGGCTTCCTGGACAACTAGTGACCTGCATTCTGTGTGCAATAGGCACTATACCTGGAAAAAAAAGTGCTCGTTGAAAATTCGCTCGCTTAGTGCACACATTTTCTATTTTTCAGGCCCTTACTCCGAATTATCAGAACGACCATAAGCACGAACCATGGGAACAAGTCCCCGATGGACGCTGGGGCTACCAGGATGAAACGATCTGTCCATGGGATCTATCTCGCGCCATGGCTTGCCACATTGCCATGCGCTTACAAAACTCGGAAGCGCAGTGCATCGCTCCCAACAAGAAGAAACTATTCAAGCTCTGCTGGTTAGTGAACATTCAATGGATCTCAATGCTGGCCTAGTCATTTCATTCTGTGATCCGGGACGGGCTGGTCCTGACCTGTCAGGCTCTGCTAATCAACTGGCCTCTGTTCTTCGGACGCTTTTGCTTTGTCCCCGCGTGCCAGCGCTGACATTCAACCTCGTCGAGGGCTTCCACAATGGTGCCTGAATTCCTTCGAGTCATTCAACAGCCTGCGTCAAGAAGGTTTTTGAACAGTCCAAACCTGAGAAAAGGTCATCACAGCGGCATCCATAGGTGTCCCAGTAAATTTGTCCAGGAAGCTTTAACAGTTGGCCATCCCACTGAAGTTCAACCAGTTTTTCCATCATGCGTCCGAAAGCTTGTTGACGAAGCCCTGTCGCAATCCCATGAATAAGCGCAATGCTGAAAGATAAGAAGGTAGCACTTTTTGAGAAATTCATTTCTAAGTCGAATCACTAAGATATCAATCCCATTGAAGATTTGACGAGAGATTTTGACCTGACTGGTGAACTTCCAAAATCGGGACTCTTCGATCGGCGCCTTCGTCCACCAAAAATGTCATGCGACAATCCGGAACGTACGCTAAAGTAAGTAGAGACAGCATTCTCAAGACTGTCAACAGTTCAGGAAAGGAAGAGCTTGACAGAGGACTTTGGGCAGCCACGATGAAAGAAGTGAGCGAAGGTTTTCTTGAAGGACCAGTGGAACCTGAGCCCATGCCGTCAGACTCACTCCTCACCAAAGGTTTCCCTGTCAGACAAAAGAACAAGATTCGTCCCATAGACGACCACAAAGCCAACATGGTGAACCAGTCGGTCACTCAAACCGAAGGAGTCACCATACACACCATCGATCACATTGCGTCCATGGTAGCTTATTGGCTTAGAGCAAGTTCTGTTCTAACTGGAAGATCCGAACTGGTGGCCAAGTGTTGGGATTTCTCGGACGCGTGCAAACAGATCTTTTGTCTGATGAGGCATACCAGAGGGACGCTTTCCTTGCGGTGTATTGTCCAGACACTTGCAGAGCTGAGGTGTTTCGCCAGAAGGTTTTGTCTTTTGGCTTTATAACTTCAGACACGGCGTTTCTTAGAGTGTCCTTGGCACTCTGGGCTGTTGGAAGCGCCAAACTCAAGTTGGCGTGGTCCGCCTATTTTGCTTGTGTGAGAAGGCTTCCGCCAAGCACATTGATCTGTGCGTCTCAGCCATGTTCTCATTTTTGGGGTGGAAACTGTTTGAAGGACAAACCCATTCCCTTTGACTCTGTCTGCAAAGTTCTCGGAGTGCGTCTCGATATGGACAACGCCAAGCTTGGCATAGTCAGAGTTACTAACACGCCAGAAAGAGTAGAAGAATTTGTGGAAGAGTTGAGTCGAATTGCAAAAGAGAACAAGATGTCAAGGAAGGACGGTGAAGGGAATTTCTGCTTGCAGACAATACTTTCTCTCTAGTGGTCCAAACAGGGTTACTCGTAACCCGGCCTGCCTCGCTATCCTTTCTCTCTCTTGCGGTTTTGGTTTTTCCCGTTGTCCTCCTGTCCTTCCTCCTTGCGATCTGGGAAACGTCGGGTTCCAAATGTTTGTTTGGATTAGCGGCGAAGGAAAAAGAAACAGCCACCAGGATTCACCAAAAACATCCTTTTTAAAAATTAAGAGTTCACTTTGCATGTTTCACGCTTTTTCTTGTTTGCACTTTCAGACATGTCGAACTGTAACAGTTGACTAAAGTGCAGTGATGACTTGTACAGTGTGAAATGATGTTTGTCCCCCCGTTGTTTGGCTTAAGGGTGCGGTGGGTGGGTTCCCTTCTCTTCACGCCTTGAATCTTAACTTGGTGTGTTTGTAGAATCGGGGGAAATCTAGTAAGGTTTGCCAATGTGACTTCGGATCATGGACGGTGAGTCGAGTGAAGCTGAGATGGACCAGGGCCTGCGAGGCTTTCGGAAGCGCTGGGCACATAACTCAGTTTTCAATTCACCTTCAGCTGAATCTGGTATCGAACACATGGGTGAACTAATAGATGATGCAGATGCCTTCTTCGGTGCAGATGATTTTTCACTTGTTGCTCCTGACCTGGATGTTGCTAGTGGAGGGACACCTTTCGAAACAATCAGTCAAGCTGAACCTTTTGGTCCTGACCTCAGTGCTGAGCCAGTTTTCCCTTCACCTAAAGCAAAGGCTTCATCTTCAGGCATCGTCATGAGTGAATACTCGGAATCAGAGACTGCATGGAGATTCAGGGCTATCGAAACTGCAAACAAGCGTGCGAGAGTTTTCAGGACAAAACAGCCGTGGGAATCCTCACATTTGAATGGCGTTTTTCGACCTGCTGATCCTTTCCAGGGAACGATACTTGCTAGTGCACATCATAGCCTGATACCTACACAGATAGGGCTGCGCGATGTATTGGATACTCGAATTGGTACATCAGTGTCAACTACAAGTGAAAGGGTTATTCCAACGGTATCTGTCCTGTCTTTGAAGTATGCGAGAAAAGAATTGCCGGATGAGGATGTCAGGCGGGCTGCATTGGACAAGCTCAGGACATTGCTGGTACTTGATGTTAATGCAACTTCATTGGGGCGAAGCATTCAAATCATTGCCAATCGAACATCTTCTCCTGACCTCATTGAACAATCAGTGAGGGACTGTTTCAGGGCAAAGGCGTCATCAACCTTGCAGAAGAGGGCTTCCTCTTTATGGCGTCTGTCAAAGCTGCTTTTGGAACAGGGGGCTGAATCACCATTATGTTTCACAGAGGAGCAATTGTATGGATGCTTGTGTGAGTTACGGTCCAAACATGCTGGAGCAACATCGGCGCAACATGTACTCGAAGCCTTGTGGTTTTTGGATGGTACAGCAAAATTCACACAATTGAACCTTTCAGAAGTTGTGTCAGGGCGGTGCAGAGGAGTTGCTAGGGACCTTTATTTAACAAAGAGCCCGTTGCTTCAGAAGGAACCCCTTCGAGTCAAGGATGTGTGGGCCTTGGAATTGCAGATGTTGACCTTGCGATCAAAAGACCAATGCATTCTGGGCCAACTACTATTTTGTATCCATGCTTGTTGTCGTTGGAAGGACTCTCAAAGGATCAAACGTGTTTCCCTCGAGCATGCAGAGGAAGAGGTATTGGTCTATTGTGAAGCAATCTCCTCCAAGACTTCCTTGACAGCAGAATCTCAAACCCGGTTCCTTCCCTATGTCGCTCTGGGTACTGGTGTGAGTTCAACAGACTGGGCATCACCCTGGTTGCAAGCGCGGCAAACGCAGTTCTTGGATGTAACAGATTTTTATCTACCGAGCTTCTCAGAACGTAGCAACGACTGGACTGACTCACCAATGAGCTCATCTGAGGCGACATGTTTTCTGAGGGACTGCCTTCTACAAGCTGAGGTGGATCATCGGGAACTTGCCAGGTTTGGGTCACATTCATGCAAGACGACTCTCCTCACATGGGCAGGCCGGTCCGTGATTGTGCCATTCAGTGCAACTGACAGGAGGCAGTTGGGTCACCACATGAAGCCTGGTACAAAATCCATTCTTACATACAGTCGCGAAGCATACACAACTCTCTATGGAAAGGTTCTTGCGATGTTTAAAACTATTCGTAATGGATCTTTCAATCCAGATTTGTCTGCGGTGATGCGAGTGGTGCAAGCAGCGCATGATGTGGTTGAAGAGCCGACCCCATTAGCTGCAGAAGAAGGTGAGCAGGACGTGCTGGAGGAGGACTCAGATTCCAGCTTGGGATCTGATGTGGACCTGATTGGACCATTGGAGCGAGGACAGGCTGGAACAACTCATAGAGTCGATGAATTCTCAGACGTACCTGCTGATTCTTTGGTGGTCCATCGAGTATCTGGCATAGTTCATGTGGCCAATGAAGATGGCTTCCTTGTGTGTGGCCGGAGACCTTCGATAAATTTCATGTCATATGCAGACTGTGAGAGTGATCACTCCAACCTTGAAGGTTGTGCGCAGTGTGTCAAGTCTCTCAAAACGAGAGCTGAACGGTCGTGACATCCCGAAATGGATGAGTGGAAAACATTTGACAACCAGTGCTTCAAACGAGCTTTAGCTTGAAGCCACGTCAATGACTGCACTCAATCTAGTCGGTAGTGTTGACACTGCATAGGCGCAACTTGAGGTATCGAGGTTGGAGTAAGATCAAACCAATTTCTCACGTCAACATGCATAAGGACATTTCGGTGAAACTTGGCAATTTTCCTCTTCCAGGGCTGCCGAAGGAAAATGTCAAATTTTCCGGGAAAATTCAGAGAAATTTTTCTCAATTTTCGGGAAAAATTGGGGGTTTTGGCCGAGGGATCCAAATTCCAGGCCGGACAGGAAATTTGCAAGTGAAACTAATTTCTCTCACTTAGTTCTTCTCTGCAGCTGTGAACTTTTCCAGAATGCAGAAATCACATGTGAGGAAACTTCATGGCATGCTTTCGCTTCCATGGTCTAACTCCTTTTTCCTAATAGTAGGTTTGACATCCAAAGAGGAGGCCGGAGAGACATGCCATCGTTCGGAAAATCATGGAAGACTTTTGTCGTGCATGTTTATTGGTGCAGCCTGCTTTCGATTGAGCCATGACTTCAGCTACCCTCGAGTCGGAAGCTGCATTCTCTGAACGAGCCAGTGCAATAGGGGTTGATGCAGGGACTATCTCAGCTTTGAAACAAGCGGGGTTTTCAACCTTTGGAACGTTTGCATTTGCCACTTCATACACGCCTCAGAGTCAAGATGAAACTCCTTTTAAGGATTTCCTGGTCAGGATCCTAGGCGGTGAACCTGATGATGCTTCTTTTGCAATGCTGCGAAGGTTGTTCTTTGAATCACACACCCTGGCGCTTTCGGACTTGAGGACTCGGGTTGAATCAACTGCTGACCCAAGTGCACCGGCCAGGAAATTACCCACGGCAGAGCGGGTGGCCAGGCAGGAAGCACAGCAGAAGAGCCTGAAAGGAATCATATTTGATCCTGACACAACACCATCTAATCAGCTGGTAGATCATTTCGTTGAGATGCTGGAGACTGGGGTGCTTACATATATCAAGCCTGAGTTATGCTGCAGTAGAGCACAGGAGGTCTCGGCAATCAAGAAAGATCCTGCAGTGTCGACAGATGCACAAGGGCTTTTGAAGTTGGGGTCAAAGCAAGTTGAGACATCATGTGATGCTAGCACAGAGCTGAAACTGCGGGCTGCATGGCAACGGAGGAGCTTGGCCATGGACTTAGCTGAGCTTGCAACATACACCACGGTTGAAACATGGGTGCAATACCTCTTTGCTCAGCTCATCAAAGAACAGCCGAAAGGTTTCTCTAAGATTTCATTGCAGCAAGTGCTTGACTGTGACAAGAAGCTTTTCGTGCTAGCCTCGCATCAGACAATGGGTAAGTTGCGAGCACCTCCTACAGACCCAAAGCCCTTGGATGTGGCAATTGATGCATTGAAGAGCTCTTCAGAAGTGTTGCAATATTTGACTCCATTGCCATCATCCAGGCCTCCACCAGCACCTGTGCCAGGGCAGGAAAGACCGCCAAAGAGCCAGAAAACAGCAGCAGCTCCCAAGCAAGGCGGGAAGACTTTGGCCTCAGGATCAAAATTTCAGTTGCCAGAAGGTTGCGTGAGGCATGATGATGAGAACGGACCCCTTTGCTTTCTGTGGCAGCAGGGCAAGTGTAAGTTCAAGGGCCCCCCAGGGAAGAGATGTTCTCGAGGGTATCACAAGTGTTACAAGGCCGGATGCTTCCGTTTGAAGCCTTATCACTTGTGCACCCATTCAGACTGACTCCCGAATACAGTTTCACCTCCAGAGCGCACAGATCCTCCGTTATGTGTCGAATTGTTTGCGGGCAGAGCTTCATCGTCGCGTGCATTAATTGATGCAGGTTTCAGTGTCGTCAGTGTGGGCCATCAAGTGGACTCACCTTATGCCCCGATAGCACAGTTGGATCTTACTACAACTTCTGGAGTTCAAATCCTTTGGGATATATTGAAAGCACCGAACCTTTTCTCAATTCATCTTGGCTTGCCTTGCGGAACGGCAAGTCGTGCGCGTGAGCGTCCTCTAAGCCCAGAACTGCTGGCACGTGGTGTGCCACAACCTCCTCCCTTGCGGTCTGCGCAGCATCCACTTGGAGTTCCCAATCTATCGCAGCGTAACCAGCAGAAGGTGGATAGCACAAACCAATTGTATGCATTGGCCTTGAAAGTTATCATCTTCGCCATGTTGCATAATGTGATCGTTAGCGTTGAAAATCCTGCTTCGAGTTGGTTGTGGTCAGCTTTAATAATGTGATCGTTAGCATTGAAAATCCTGCTTCGAGTTGGTTGTGGTCAGCTTTAATTGCATTGTTGCTGCAACACCATTCACCTTCTGAGAGGACACTCTACAATCAGCTGGTCATGGTCCTTTTCCATGCTTGTTGCCACGGGTCACAACGCAAGAAGAGTACAGGTTGGCTATCAACTCCAACAGTGTTTGCCAAGCTAGAAGCTACATGTGATGGCGCCCACGAGCATCTTCCTTTTGGAGTTTACTGGGCCCAGGGGCGATGGAACTTTGACACTGCCTCTGAACGTGTCTACCCTCGTGAATTAGCGCAGAGGGCAGCGGCTTGCCTTGTGGAAGCTGCAAGACAACGTGGCCTCAGAGTGGAACGTCCTGTTCGATTGCATGACCAATCCACAGCTTCTCATGGTAGACAATCGAAGCGTCATAAGCCTTTGGTTCCTGAGTTCCATCATTTTCAATCCTTGCCTCGAAACGCTTTCTGCCAGCCAACTGCAAAGTGCTGCCTCCTAATTTAGGGGGTAAGGAATCGGAGGAGACAGCCGAGACATCCAAGAATTTGAGGGATACAGTGAAAATCGGGTTCTACCGCACCCCGAAACAATTCCTAAACCTGGCAGGGACAGTGACTCATCCAATTGATTCTGCAAACCACTTGGAGCCTCCCACTCGCTATGCCCTGGACTTCGTTCTGAAATACCCTGAAGAGGTCGTTAAAGTGGAACGCAAGAAGAACCTGTTGCACGCTAAGCTGATGGCTAGGAAACTCGACCAAGAAGAACGAGCTTTGCATGATAGCTTGGAACCTCACATGCAACATGTCCTGGAAGGCAAGCGCTTGTTGCTGTGGAAAGAACTGCTTGTAAAGTATGGTTATGATGACATGGCAGTTTGCGAGTTTATGCAAAAGGGGGTACCTTTAGTGGGACAACATGACATCCCTGATTGCTATCCGATTCAGATCAGACCTGCAACCATGACCGGGGAAGACTTGAATCGCTCAGCGGTGTGGCGCCGAAAAGCTATGTTGGGCCGTGCACGGGGGGAACTGAATCTGGATCACGTGTCTCACCTGGAGGAAACTTGTGCAGAAGAAGTGAATGCCGGCTTTTTGGAGGGACCTTTTAGCACGGAAGCCGAAGTTTCGCATAGGCTGGGGAGAGACGATTGGTCGCTTATCAGAAGATTCGTTTTGGTCCAGGGTGCTGAGATGAAATTGCGGCCCATTGATGACTGCTTGGAATCCCAGCTGAATTCAGCGTACACTTCGCATTCCTACCTTAAGCTGCAGGATCTTGACTATGTTACAGGGCTTGCACTTCAGGTGGCCGAGGCTTCATCGAGTGGGGGCCAGCGACATGGATCGGGTGCGTGGTTGGGAAAATGCTTGGATTTATCTAAAGCCTACAAACAACTTCCGATCCTTCCAGCCCATCGACACTTTGGTGTGATCTTCTTTCATGATGCAAAGGGGAATCCAAAGTTTTACATTTCGAATGCACTTATGTTTGGAGCAACGGCAGCGGTGTACTCTTTCAATCGGGTTAGCAGAAGCTTGTGGTTCTTACTCAACCGGATGCTGGTCATACCTTCTGGAGTTTTCTATGATGATTTCCCTTTGCTTTCGCCGAGGGAGTCGGCTTGCGATGCTGATAGCGCGGCTAGTGAGTTGCTGGATCTTTTGGGTTGGAGACACGCCCGAACCGGTCCAAAAGGAAAACCCTTCGAACCGACCTTTGCAGTGTTGGGAGCATCTCTGGATCTTTCTCGTGTCCGTGAAGGTGTGGTCACCCTGAGCAACAAAGAGGGTCGCATCGATCGCTTGGTGGAGCAGCTTAGTTCTGTAAAGGAACGAGGCAAGATGACCGTACACGAAGCACAGATCTTGCATGGGTTGTTGCGGTACTCAGTTGGATTTTTCGCTGGGCGCCATATGCATCAGGTTTGTGCGAAATTGATCCAACTGGGAGGTTGCGTGGACAAGAGACAACTAACTTCCTTTGTGGACTACACCATTGCCACTCTTTCACAGTGCCGCCCTCGGTCTTTGAAATGTGGGGTTGAGAAGCGACCAGTACTCATCTTCACAGATGGCTCTTGGGACAACGGCGTAGGTGGAATTGGAACAGTGTTGATTGACACAGCCAACAACTACAGAGTGGTCCTCAGTGGAACTATCTCTCAACAGTTGCTGGAACATTGGAAGACCCTGGTTGGAGAACAACTTATATGTCAGGTAGAACTGTTTGTTGTGCTTTGGACAAGGTGGAGGTTTCGTGACTTACTCTGCCAGAGACGATCCCTTTGGTGGATTGATAATGAGTCTGCCAGATATGGACTCATCAAAGGGGTAAGCCCAAGCCTTTCCATGCAGAGGATGCTTCGTGAGTTCTACATCATGGATACAGCTTTCCCAACTTTCAGCTGGTTTGAACGTGTTGCCAGTGCCTCGAACATTGCTGATGCACCGTCACGACAGGACCCTGAGACGGCATGCAAACTTCTTGGCCTTCATGAATGGGAGAGAATCGAAATCCCCACTGACCTAGTTGAGAAGCTCTTCAAAGATGGCTGGTGAGTAAAGGGGGAAGGAATCGGACCAGCCTTTATGCACAAACATTGTGTAACTGGAATGGTCTTTCTGTTAAACAGATGTGTCGATTCCCAGTGTTAACCTCTCTTGATTTGGAACCAGTCTTTCACCGCAAATCAAGCAGACGAATCTCCCCTGACTCACGCTTCGTGTCCAAAACAGCTGACAGCCGTTGAGTGAAGCCGACTGACAGATTTGCAGATTTTTCATTTGAGAATTTTTCCATGTAATCCTGCTTGACCTTTTTCCCTTCTCTCCTTTAACTTCCCGATTGCCTAGGAGTAAAGGATAAGGGGGACTTTATAATATAACCGCTTAGTAAGAGAGTTGATATAAGTGTGGCAGGCTTTGGTCCAAATAGGAGAAGGGAATTTCTGCTTGCAGACAATACTTTCTCTCTAGTGGTCCAAACAGGGTTACTCGTAACCCGGCCTGCCTCGCTATCCTTTCTCTCTCTTGCGGTTTTGGTTTTTCCCGTTGTCCTCCTGTCCTTCCTCCTTGCGATCTGGGAAACGTCGGGTTCCAAATGTTTGTTTGGATTAGCGGCGAAGGAAAAAGAAACAGCCACCAGGATTCACCAAAAACATCCTTTTTAAAAATTAAGAGTTCACTTTGCGTGTTTCACGCTTTTTCTTGTTTGCACTTTCAGACATGTCGAACTGTAACAGTTGACTAAAGTGCAGTGATGACTTGTACAGTGTGAAATGATGTTTGTCCCCCCGTTGTTTGGCTTAAGGGTGCGGTGGGTGGGTTCCCTTCTCTTCACGCCTTGAATCTTAACTTGGTGTGTTTGTCCCGCCCTACCCAACCCTGACTATACGGGGAAGGAATCGGACCAGCCTTTATGCACAAACATTGTGTAACTGGAATGGTCTTTCTGTTAAACAGATGTGTCGATTCCCAGTGTTAACCTCTCTTGATTTGGAACCAGTCTTTCACCGCAAATCAAGCAGACGAATCTCCCCTGACTCACGCTTCGTGTCCAAAACAGCTGACAGCCGTTGAGTGAAGCCGACTGACAGATTTGCAGATTTTTCATTTGAGAATTTTTCCATGTAATCCTGCTTGACCTTTTTCCCTTCTCTCCTTTAACTTCCCGATTGCCTAGGAGTAAAGGATAAGGGGGACTTTATAATATAACCGCTTAGTAAGAGAGTTGATATAAGTGTGGCAGGCTTTGGTCCAAATAGGAGAAAGGTTAAGAGGCCGTCTTCAATTTGCAAGCAGTCAGTTCTTCGGGAGATCACTTAAAAACAATTGAAAGAGTTGAACAATCATGTGTCTTCTGGGCGCAAGATATTGTCAGAAGTCACCAAATCGTCGTTGTACAAGTTGATTGAAGCTTTGACGCAGAACCATCCTAGAGAAGTCGCCCGTGGCCTGTCGGATCACGTCCATATATATCTGGATGCTTCTTTTGAGCTTGGAGGGTACTCGGGCATTGGAGGTCTCTGTGTCAACAGCGATGGTTCACTGCACAGCTTCTTCAGTGAAGCAGTTCCCCATGACTTTTTGTGCTTGGTGTAGAAAGGAGACAAAGAAACCATCATTCTTGAATTGGAGATGGTAGCCATACTAGTGGCATCCACTTTGTGGCAAGATGTTCTCCAGTCGAAGCGAGCAGTTGTATTCATTGACAATGAACCAGTCAGGAAAAGCCTCATTCGAGGCTATTCTCAAAATCATTTCGTCAGTTGCCTCATGGAGGCTTTTTACTTGATAGAAGAGCAAGTCCACTGTCAAGTTTGGCTAGAGCAAGTGCCTAGTCAGTCCAATCCAGTTGATGAACCGTCAAGAGCAGAGTGCTCAAGTCTCATGGGCTGCACGGCCAGACTGAGAGTCGATGTGATGGAAGTTTGGGTCACAGCGGCCCAGTATGCAGGGGGTGACAGCGCGGCCAAAGATTGACCCCAATTCTCAAAAGAAAAAGAAGCGCTGCTTTGCGTTGAGTGAACTGTGTGCCGTTTTGTCAAGGGAATAAGACGTACCTCATGCAACGCATGATGAAGTTTTATTCACGAGGCAAAGCAGATGAAAGAGTTTTTTAATTCTTGGAGTGCGCACAGTGAACGGTCAAACAGTGTTCTTTGTTTTCACTTGAGTCCTTAGTACTGCAATACAAAGTTTGATGTGATTCCATCGCCCTGCAGTGCGGCTCAAGGATCAAGTGATCAAGAGCCAACATGCGCATCATGTGATGGGAATGCATGTTGCACGTCAAGTGACATTTTTGTTTTTTCGTCCGTACCTCTCCCACCCTTGATCAAGTGATCAGAGAACATGGACAAGTGTCCATGCGACAAGTGTCGCCGCACCAGTTTTCATCAAGATGGGTTTCGCCCAACTTGTCTTCTATAACGCAATTTGACAACCCTACACCCGACAAGTGTCGGGCCCACAATCAAGTGATTGACTTTATCTGTTCTCTTTTCTCTCATGAGAGGTTTTTGGTCCTTGATCTTTTTCTGGGACAATTTTTCTGGGGCCATCCCAACTCGTCAAGTTACATTTCAGTGCGCGTCAAGTGACGCTAGTCAAGTGACTACTCTTCCTATTCAGTTTGGGATTGTTCATGTCAATGATTTTCATTGACTCACAGACTGTTTGCTCAAGTGATCTTTGCTACATAGTTTAGCGCTCTCACAGTCTCAGTGCCTCACCCTAAGCCGTGACAGCGCGGCCAAAGATTGACGGCAATTCTGAAAAGAAAAGAAACGCTGCTTTGCATTGAGTGAACTGTGTGCTGTTTTGTCAAGGGAATAAACTTCGGTTATTACCGAATCTCCATAGAATAAACAATTGAAAAATTCGATGCCTTCGTGCCGTGGATGTCACATGTCACACGACTTTCCCATCCAATTGTCCACAAAAACATGCTCAAAATTCGGTACCATCGCATCGTGGGTCACACATGTTATCTGATTTTATCATGAAATTTCCTAAGAAAATGTCAACAAAACGGTACCATTATGCTGTGAATGGCACATGTTATGACACATTTTTGAAAACTGATTTTGCTCAAACCATGTTTCTTCAGCAACCCTCTCGCAAAGTGACATTATAATTTTGGTTTCTGTATATTTAATGTGTTATTATTTTACAATTTCTTAATTATCATAGTTTTCGCTGCTATGTCGTCACCTTTTCGCTCTATTGCCAACCGTTGTTTAGTTTTTGGACACGAAACATTCATTGCAAAAATGGCGAAGTGTGAACCCCAATGCCCCCTTTCATGATTGCCTGACACAACGAAACGTGGCCACATATCTCCAAACACATTACAACAAAACAAAGCATAGGGCCTGCAGGGGCCGGCCAAATTTCAAAAAACAATTTCAAAAACTTAATAAGGTATTTTGAAATGAAAACTTCAAAAAATGAGAAGGATAATTTCGAACAAAAAAACATGTAAGCAAAAAAATCAAAAATCATAATTAAAAAAATATTGTTCCCTCTTCATTTTTTGGTTTTTTAATGTTTTATGAACGTTAAGGTCATTGATTGGTCCCTTCTTCATCTTTTTGAATCGAACAAATCAAGCAAATCATTCGTCCGTTCCTTCTTCATTTCTTTGGGTCTGTCAGCTCTTGTCTGGTATTGAGAACATTCACTTATTCCCTCTTCATGTCTTTGGGTCCCTTAATTTGTTGAACATAAAGATGATTCAGTTGCGCCCTTTTCATCTCTTTGGGTCTTTCAATCTTTGTCGGGCATTAAGATCATTCACTTATGCGCTTTTCATTTCTTTGGAGTTGTCCCCTCTTCATGTTTTGAGGTCTCTTTTTCAAGCATTAAGATCATTCACTTGCGCCTTTTCATTGTTTTTGGGTGTCCCAGTCTCTGTCGAGCATTAGGTTCATTCATTTGTCACCTCTTCTTATCTTTGGTCTTTAGCCCCTGAGAATAAAAGTATGGCACCTTTAATCGCATTCGGATGGCCATTAACTGTAGTGAAATGTCATCTCTTGCTCTCGGACCACCGGTCGTCTAGTTGTGGAAAGACAAGAAGAGGGGAGGATAGGAGGAAGGAGAGAAGACGAGGAGAAGAGAGGAGAAGAGAGGAGAAGAGAGAAGGAAGAGGGAAGAAGAGGGAAGAAGAGGGAAGAAGGGAGCCAAGAGGAAAAGACGAGAATATAGATGGGAAAACAGGGGATGAAAGCAGAGAGGCGGAGACAGGAGACAGGAGTAAGTTTCTTTTCGTGGTGATGCTGAACCTTCGTCCATTTTGTCAAGGATAACCTTCACATATTGTGCGATGAAGTGTAGCGTGCTCGGTATTTTTGGTTGACAGCACCGTCCTTGACGTGACTGTTGTGAAAACCGCAGTGCTTTTGGTGCTTTGCCCAAGGTTGCCCCCTTTATTTCCAAAATGTTTGGTTCAGGCCCACCAACTGAGAAAAAAAGGCACCAGCGTTCCAACTCTAAGTGCGTGTGAGTGCATCCCAGATTTGTGACCTTTGTATATCGAAACGAAATGAATCGTGCATAGCAATGCATGACCTTCGTATTTTTTGTTGTAGTGCAAACTTTTCAACGCCACTGTGGGTTTGCAACAAAGCCGTTTGCAACACATGTTTGTCGCTATCATTTTCAAGATTGAATATGCACTTCATGTTCCTGAGCACTTGCGAGTCTTTGGGTGGTATCCATATCTATGGAGATGTGAGTCCAAATTGGTGAAATCGGTCGGCACAAACAACCAACCGCTGAAGTGCACAAGTTCCTTTGCAGCGTGAAACTTGGTAGCCATAATTGACGAATCAAAGGTGCTTAGTGCTTACTGTATGCTTTTTCGGGTCGCATTGAATTAACATTTTTGCACCCAGAGCCCCACTGGCAGAGCAGGTGCAATCAACAATTATGGATTGAAACGACCGAAGATGCACGGGGGTGGCTAACAGAATTGAGTAATTTTTCAATTGTGGGCATTAGCTGCTTTGCGCAGGACACAGCAACAAGGCACGAAGCCGCACCCTTCAGACTTCAGAACATTTTTTCCTTTTCGGCAGTTGTTTTCTGTCTCATGGTTTGTTTCTTTCATTGGACACTGGTCATGGGAGCATTTGGCGAATTCTGCCACGCACACATGCACATAAACAGGGCGTTTAATTTGGTAAAATCATTGTGGCAATGCCGAGTGGACGGCAAAACTTCCACGCTTCCAACTGTGATCCCAACCAAAGTTTCCTTGAGCAATGCAACGCAGACCTGGAATGGAAGACGGTTCCTTGCAGTTTCCTCACCGCGGACGTGCGCATTCACCATGCAAGTTTGATCATAAAATAAATCAAACAAATTTTAATGTGCAAAAACTTGGACCAACCCAGAGGCATTGAGCGATTCTTGATATTTTTCTGTTTCGAGTCAAAAGCTACCGTACTGTTTGGGACATGAGAAAGGGCACCTCGCCATCCGCAACATTCGCCAACCGCAACATTGTCCCAAACAATTTACTACACCCAAAACATGTTTTGACAAAATGCCAACATGCATGTTCTCCTGTGCAATGTCATGCATTCCATTTTTGTGGCGGACATCCACGCTCCCGAATTGGAACAAGAAAAACAATTCCCTTTGGTTCGGAGGAAACCACATTGCCGAATATCTTGGTGGTGGGTTGGATGAGCAGCTGTGTGCATGAACAACTGGAATTGGAACAACCTTCTTTGTATTCGAAACCGTTAATACAGTTTGCAATCGGTGGGTCAATTCAAGGTGCGATCCATGGTTGCAATCCCCTAGCATTGTGCGGCCCTAACCCTTGCAAATTGTGCCATCTTGGTTGGAACCAACGGCAGCCAAACTATGTTGAAATGTTATTCCGGACATTGTGTCACAATCCACTTTTTGCTTGTGAATGTTGAGTGGAAAATTGCGATGGGAAAATGGAAAGTAGAATTGGCAGATTGTTACTATTACTGGTTGCAAGTTGGAACGCAGGCATTTTCTCCAACAAAGAAGTGTTTGCCAACTGAAGTGTTTGGTGGCCGTTGAACTGCGGGCTTTAGGTTTACATTGAATGCTGCCTTAACAAAAAAATACCAAGGCCCCAAAGTCAACCATACCTCCTTGCTCCCTTGTAGGCTAGCCAAATTCAGGGCCATGGGTTTCGCTGTGAATATGTACGGTGTCTATGGTTAAGGTGGCGTTTTCCGGCATGCCACATGCCCCATTGTCTTGTACGGAAGGGCAATCCCTGATCGAAAGTGATCGTCCAACAAGAGGTTTCATATCAGAATTCGTTTGCTCGGGTTTGCACAGGGAATATATTGCGATCCAACTTGCTGATTCCTTGCGCGCACCCACAACCATGCGATACCAGCGTGTGGTGTATGAACCTTTTCGTTCTCACTGCGAAAAACTTGCCTGCCAAGGAGCAGATCAATCCATCAGGGGTAAAGTGCACGATACGGCGGGCAAATTTTGCAAACAAATTTGTTGGACTCAAAGGGGCATGGGAAAGGGGCATTGTCAAACTCCTATTTCCAACCATTTATGCAGTTTCGGAAACATCCAATTTCAAGTGTGACGGAGCAAGCTGGCCAATCCGTTGTGGTGGACACTTTTGCGAATGTTGGACTCGCCTGTCATTCGCAAACGTTGGTTGACAAATAGCTGACACAATTTTCACGGAATGAATTTGCCACTTCGTTGGCGCAATTGGAGGTCGGGAAAACCAGTTTTGCATCGAAAACCGCCCGTGTTAACTCAGCAACCCTGGGGTGGACTGGGTTTTGGCTATGGGACGCGAACAAAATTGCGCCGCATTATTTTTTCCGCGTTGGCCCTGGTCTTTCACAAGTTGCATTGCTCCCGGTGCCTGTGGAATTTTTAGGTTTCTTTGTTTACGCCATCAACAAACCGCGGGCAGTTCAATCCACACATGTGCCCATTGTTGCAGTGCTACCTTGCTACCGTGTTGTGCAAAACATATTTTTGGGTATTTTGGTAATTAATACACAAATATATGGGAAAACGCACTGGGTGCTTGGCAACCCGCAAAAATTCATGGCTACCCCAGGATCGAAAAGCTTTGTGTTGACAGCCAGCCATCCAGACGGCGTGACATGATATTGAAGTTTGGGTAATATTCTTTACCGCCGGGCAGTTGATAACCGCATGGCTGTCAAATTTTTGACA
The DNA here is from genome assembly GCA_009767595.1 of Symbiodinium kawagutii. Taxonomy (NCBI): domain Eukaryota; class Dinophyceae; order Suessiales; family Symbiodiniaceae; genus Symbiodinium; species Symbiodinium kawagutii. Next base: position 31,480 of record VSDK01026870.1, read on the forward strand.
AAATGTGCTTGACATCGGACGACGAAAAAACCAGCTTGCATGAATTTCAACCCAATCAAAACTTGGCGACGGGTTGTTCGAAAATCCTATCGTCGGAAAGAGCAAACACAACGTGAGGTCAGCGTAAGCGAGTTGGATTTTTCCGTTTTTTTGTTGTTTCGAATTTTTTTTTGGGACATTATCATTAAATTTCACAGGAAGGCAGGCTCGAAAACGGGTCGTTAAAGTCGGGTAATTACGTTTGACGTGTGAATGTACACCGGGCATGTCATACGACAACCACGCATCTTGTGGACTTGGCAGGGCCGGGAAGGTGTCAGAGAAGGCACATAATGTGTATTGAGGCCAGCTAACGGTCGTGTGTGTTTTGCCGGCGCAGGATATTCAGGTAAGCGTGGGGTGGACGCGTAAAAACTATGTTCTTGGGGGCCTAATGTCATTGACATTTTCAAGAGTCCGTTGCATCATCATTATGTGTTCCTTTCAAAAATGTAACGCCCGTATGGCGAATGCAGAAGGTCGAGGTCCAAGTCGAGGCCTGCGTGCCGATCAGCCCTTTTAGGGCACAGGCAGGTGAAAACAAAACATACAATTTACACATCGTCAGAGCAGCGCAAAAAAAAAAGGCTAACCTCAACAATGTTGTCCGTCCAGAATTGACCGTCGCCACCAATACCCAACCAGTGTCCGAAGCCCCTTCCAAGGCGATCTTGCTTCACGTTGGCTGCGTGCCTGCGCTGGGATCCTAGGGGCCGAAGATCGTGTGGTCGATCGTGTGGTCGCGACCCCGTGACATGGACTGACACGATAAATTCGAAGTTCGTTGGAAGAAGTGGGGCAACTGGATGGTTTGTGGCGCTGATTAACAATTTTGGACACGGAATGACGCGGTTTTTTTCAAGTGCTGCAAATTGTGAGGCCTCCTCTTATTTAATCTTTTCCATTTCATCCTTGTTTTTGTGGCCTCGCCGCTTGTGCCCTACATGGGCAGCCTTCGTGGCTAACAGGCTTCGACTTCGATTTCGCCTGGCGCGACGAATAATTCACATGGAGATTGTTCAACAAGGTGCCGACCCAGGCATTCCAGTCGATGGGAACAAATTATGGACAGCATCGCGGGAACAAAATGTGTCCAATCACTTTGTGTGGCAATTGCAATGCTTGTATTCCCAATCACAAGGCGGAGTACAACGCTTTCATGGAAACAGCCTGCTATTTTCAATTTCCGCCTGCGTGCGACAAGGGTGCGTTCTGAACACGCGCTTGTCCGCAGCAGTTTTGGAATGGGCTATATAGGTGCCGGTGGCGCCAGGTTGTACAACGTGCAGGCACTGATGTGAATGATGGTTTTCCTTCGCTTTTGGACCTTCGCTTTGCAGATGGTTTGTTTGTGTTCGCTCAATCGGAAGAAGAGTTGACGTTCGTGTTCAGTGAACTTGTGGTTGCTTTGGCGGAAGTTGGTTTTCCCTTGACCCGTACGAAATATTTGTGTTGACAACTGAAGCCCAACCTCTTTGCGACATTCGCTTGATTAATGGAATAGTTATTGGCGTGATGTGTGATGGCGCGGGGTTGCGGTCAAAAATGGCACGGGTACATTTTTTGCACAAGGTGGTCATGATGGTCAGTCAATGTGGCGTTTTTAAACATCGTCTCCAAGCCGCTTCCCGGGTTTTTTTGGCACTTTTGTTTTGCTCCGGTTTGAATTGAAAATTACTGTCCATGCAGGATACGGGGCACGCGCACCCCGTTGGATGGCATTCATGTTACATACTGTTGCCAAAAAAATGCATTCATTCGGCCCAGTCGGGCTGGCGGGCCATTTCCATCCAACTCTGTGTTGGGGGAAATTGGGCCATCCAAAATGATTTGAGCTTATCGTCCTACTTTTTGGCGGACGGCCTAGCTTAGGTTGCTGCAGAAAATTGTTTGGCCAAACGCGCTCACTTGACACCAGGCCAGTTCACGTTGGAACCATCCAATTTGTTATTGTGCAATCCTCGTTGCAAACTTAGCGTGTTTTGTGGCCAACTGTTGATTCCACCTTCGGACATTGTGGCGTGGCAGCGCTGATTGCACACGCGCGTTCATCCGAGCCATTGTCCCTGACCAGAAAGCATCATGATGTAAACGTACCCAGCCAACCAGGGGTCTTTACATTTTGCGCTGTATGGCATCCAACTGTTTCAACTCAAGGTTCGTCAGCGGCATCGTTGCTGAGCCGACCAAAGGTGAGTTTCACTGAAACATGTTTCTTTGCCAATACCTGCCGGTGATGATTGAGTTTGCACCATGCCATGTGCAGACGATGTCGAAAACCATTTGTGCACAAAACTGTTTCACACGAAAACATATAAGGATGGTCTGGAAGCAATGGACGCCACGATGAGGAATTTATTGCGTAAATAGTTGGGCCCCCCACGGGAATCAATTGGGATAGCCACTGGCATGACATCTTGCATGTTTGGAACGGGCGCGTCGAGACTATGATGCTTCGATTTGGGATGTCTTCCTGGTCCAAAGTTGTGCTGACACAACATTGGAATTGGCGCAGCACTTTTCGACCATACCTTCATCACGTTGGGTGCTCCGTGCGAATCCCGGGGGTCGGCGACGTCAAGGTCGCCATCCACATTTATGGGACGAAAAACTGACGATGCACTGCAGGTGGATGACCTTGGAAACTGCATACTTCGTGATGAAGCGTAATCTATGTGTCACCTTGCAGTTTCTGAGCGGCATAATGTTTCACAATTTTGTTCATATTGCGTTTTCACGCTTGTGCCCCTAACGGGCAGCCATTCGGCAGACAGGCTTTGACGGGATTTGGCTGATGCACCATCAATCGAAGGTCCCAAGTTTTTATGCCTGCAGCAAATTTAGGCTGTGAATTCCCGGATTTTTTTTGGGGGGCATTTCGCAACACGTGTATAATGCGTGTCATTTCGACACCCCGCCTATCCTCGATGCCTAAATTGCTATTGTTGCGGGCACTTTGATCTTAATTCGCGACATTGTACCACGCCAATCTTCCCCCACGAGCCTCGCCCATCCAACATTGCGGTGACTTTCGTCCCTGGATTGTGCCTAATGTTCAAGTGCGTTTGGGTTACAAACCGTGGCAACACCGAGCAAAGAACGTCAATGTCAACGTCCGGAGTCCCCAACATGAATCGTGTCATCAAGTTCAACCCAACCACGTCCTTGTGCACCAATTCCATTGTTGACAGCCCTCACACACGTTGGGGAATTCACCAGATATGTTGACAAAATCTGTGTTTTCCAAATTTTCGTTTGTAAACCTACTTTTTGCCACACCGTGCCCCGCATCTCCGTCATTGTCCTGACGTGAATGCTATGCAACATCAAACCGTCAAACCATCAATTTTTCAAATTTTGATCAGCGTCCCTGGTGTGATAGTAGGCAGTCTACAATTTCGAGTTCGCAGTTTTCTTCTGGAAATAACGTCTCCCAGCGCGGCGTTGGACAGTAGTGACCACCGTGTTTTATCCCACCTTCCATGTCAAAAAACATTTTGCCTTCAACAGTCCGCCTTTGCCATTCAAAAATTCCAAAGTAGGAACGGTGCATGGTCACGGCACATTGTGCGCGCGTAAGGAGTGAAACAGGCTGCTGAACTTTAGTGTGGCAAATTTGCCGAAAAATTAGCTAATTCAACACTGCCGATCCAAACGACGCATCCCGACTCCAACGTCTTGCTGCGCCTTGAGAATGTTTCGAAAAACCTTGCACAATCAAGTCCAACACCCAATGTGAATCCAAAGTGACCACTTATTTGACTGCAGCGCGTCCATTTGCCATTCCCAAATGTCAACCGAAACCGTGTACGAAATGTTAAACAAGGCCACGCGTCCCCAATTGTTGGATTCTGCCGCTTTATTTTTTCCAACAACAATCACATTGTGTCCATTCAGGTTCCCGATGTGTTCCTCGAGCAAACAAAATTTCCAACAAACCTTCTCGTAGGTCAGGACCGCTGCGTTGGCAGATCTCCAAAACATTTTGCCGTTTGCATCACATTTTTTCTTGCTCCCAGGTGTCAACAGGGCAGAAAGTAATGATTCCAAATCGGACACTGGCATGCCAGAAAAACAATGTCAATGCCGAAGGGTTGTTCGTCAATGCCTTTCACGTGATTTGTTGTGAAAATGTTGTCCAAACACTCATTGAATTCTGCAGGAACTCGGTGGATTTCGTATTGTGCCATTCTTCTTTGGTCAAGATCACCGGCCATGCTACGGATTCCACCGGGCCAATCTTCCTTTGGAAATTTGGGAAAACATGTTGGAACAAAATTACCCCGCTTGCGGCGGAAATGGGGACGTTCCAGACAAATTGACGCAAAGGCAAAGTCGAAGTTTTCACGTGATATGCAAAAAACATAAATCCTTTTTGTCCTTGCGAGCCGTTGAACCACTACCATCCAATTCCATGCGTGAGGGATTGGGCATGGCAAAAACATCCAAAATCATCCGAGATTTTTATTCCACCTTTTCGCTGGACGCTCT